>AWWV01016395.1:0-10420 GCA_001974805.1 Corchorus capsularis
GGAAAAGAAAGAAAATGGGATCAGTCGGAAAAGTAAAAAAGGGGCAATCAGTAATTAAGTAAAAAGAGATTAATCAGAGTTAAGGTAATAGTAATCAGTAAATCAGTAGTTAAGTAAGAAGAGATTAATCAGAGTCAAGGTAATATTAAAGTAATAGTAATCAGTAAATCAGTAATTAAGTAAAAGAGATTAATCAGAGTCAATGTAATAGTAATCAGTAAATCAGTAATCAAGTAAAAAGATAGTAATCAGTAAATTGATAATTAAGAGTCAAGGAAAGAGATTAATCAGTAATTAAGAGTCAAGATAAAAATAGTAATCAGTAAATCAGTAATTAAAAGTCAATGGATTAAATCGATAAATTGATA
Source organism: Corchorus capsularis (assembly GCA_001974805.1). Taxonomy (NCBI): domain Eukaryota; kingdom Viridiplantae; phylum Streptophyta; class Magnoliopsida; order Malvales; family Malvaceae; genus Corchorus; species Corchorus capsularis. The sequence continues at coordinate 369 of AWWV01016395.1, forward strand.
CTTAAGGGAGAAAGTAAAATTAGTGATCAGTAAAGAAAAAAATGGTGAAATGGTAATTAAATTCAAGTGAGTAATCAGTAAAGGAAAAATGGTAAAGAGTAAAGAATAATCAGTAAGGAGTAATTAGTAAAGGGAAAAATGATAAAAAAGTAAAGAGTAATCAGTAAAGGAAGAATGGTAAAGAGTAAAGGGTAATCAGTAAAAAGTAAAAAGATAATCAGTAAAGAATGAAATAGTAAAAGGTAATCAATAAAAAAGTAATGATAATCAGTAAAAGGTAAAATAGTAATCAGTAAGAGCAAAATGGTAATCAATGAGAGCAAAATGGTAATTAGTAAAGAGTAAAATAGTAATCAGCAAAAGGTAATCAGTAAGAGTAAAATAGTAATCAGTAGAAGGTAATCAGTAAAGAGTAAAATAGTAATCAGTAAAAGATAATCAGTAAGAGTAAAACAGTAACCAGTGAGAGCAAAGTGGTAATTAGTATGAGTCAAATAGTAATCAGTAAAGAGTAAAAGGTGATCAGTAATTCAAAGAGTAAAATGGTAGTCAGTATAAGAAAAAAAGAAGAGTAAAAAGTGGTAATAAATAAAAGAGAGTAAGAAAAGAGTAATTAGTAAAAAGAGTAAGAAAAGAGTAAAAATGATAAAAGTAGCAAAAGTAAAATGGTAATCAGTAAGAAGAGGATGATTAGTAAATATGGCAGTTAATAAAAAGAAGAATCTGTTAGTTAGTATAAAAGAGTCAAATGGCATGAAAATATTTAAGAATAGAGACAACCAATAATAGAAACCCACGATTAAGTCTAAACTAGTCAGTGCCGTCTTTTTGACGGGCGTCGTGGGGGTGCTAATCCTTCCCCACGCGTACCCGACTCCCGAACCTTTAGGACTCTGGTTAGAAGACCGTTTATTAGGTTTAGTGTTACCTTCGCCAAGCTTAGGTTAACATTGGGCTTAATAATCTAATAGGTGACTAATCACACCTAGGTTAAAAAAAGATTAGTGGCGACTCCCTTATTTTTAGTTCTTTAAGTCGTTAAACGGTAGGGTTCGGTACCCCTCGGACCCGGACGTTGCGACAGCTTGGCGACTCCACTGGGGACCGGTTAGAGAGTCAAATTGAATGCTAGTTTAGAGTTGATTAGGGTTTCTAGATTTGGTTGTTTGCTTGCATTTTCTTGTTATTTCATGCCTGTTTATTATTGTTTATTCTTGCCTATCTTTATGCTTTTTATGCTTATATGCTTTCATATTCTTGTATATATTCTGCCTAACTTATCATGCATTGTTTCTCTTCTTGGGGGTAGTTTAGTAATTTGGGTTAGGAATTGTTGGTAAAAGGTTTGTATGTTCCTTCACACGTGCATTAAAAACTTGCAATTTCATTCTGCATGAGCTTATACCGGAGCTCTATCCCTTTAGGAGGAAGTAAACTAGCTAAACCTTCGTGTGACAATCGTCTCCGTGTGGGTTTTGCCAAATACTTCCACTCAGTCTGGACCTTACTAGCCTAGAGTGGGCGACAGTAAGGGCGGACTGGGAACCTCTAGATCCAGTGAGAAACCTCACCCAGCATATAGGCACCTTGAGAGATATCCAGCCTAGGTAGAGCTAATCCCGTAAGGATAAACCTTAGTACACAAAAAGGAACGTCTCTTACCTTTATCAGCTGTTTTCCTGTTAAAAACGGACTGTAGAATAAGGTGATTACATCACCTTCCATAATCAAACTACCTGCCCTATTAAGCCGAGCAACTTAAGTTTTTGAAAAAATTATGAAAATGTGTTTCATAAACATGTAAGGGCGAATGCTTTTAAATCATTAGTCTTATATGTCATTTTATCTTATTCATTGGAATCTAACTATTTCCTTTGTTTTCTTCCTTTGTTTTCTCCTTCTTTCTTTACTCCTTTTGCATTTTTGCATCATCTATAGGTCATTCATCACAGTAATAGATAGATAAGAAATGGAGGACGACGAGTGTTTGCCACTAGAGGGTCGAGTTAGCCATCCGTGTCGGGTTGAAAAGTACCACCAGGAGGAGAGGGCACGGAATGGGGATAACCTATCAGAGGGATTTCAGTCTGAGTTACCAGAACAAGTGAATCTGAATTTACAGCAGAATGATCTTCTCCCGCTAAGAGACTTGTGGAAGTTGGTCGGGAAGGATGGTGAGTCATATATTAAAAAGAAGTATGGTGACTTAAGGCCCCTCCTTTATATTGCCGTAGATGAAGGGGCAATACGTGGAATAGTCCAATACTGGGATAGGTCTTACAAATGTTTCACCTTCAATGAGGTAGACATGGTACCCACTTTAGAAGAGTATGCCCATTTACTGAAGTTGCCAGACTTGGATGAAGAAACTAGGGTTTTCATGAAGGCAGATAAATCCTCTACTAAGAATAAGCTGATTCAACTCATGCGATTTAAAGATTCCCAGTACAGGTGTTATTTAAGGGAAAAAGGACTTTCCCATGGGTTTGATGCAGATTCCTTGATGGATTTTGTAAGGAAGCATCCGGGAGAAGAAAGATGAAGTGATATATTGGCGCTCTTGATATACTCGCTAGTTCTATTCCCAAAAGCGGTGGGCCTTGTGGAGGAGAATGTAGTTTACTTGATTGATTGTGTCAAGAAGGGATATAACCCAGTGCCTACAATCTTAGCTGAAACCATTAGGTCACTGAATCACTGCAGACAGAAAGGACATGGAAGGTTCCATGGATGTGCACAACTCTTAACCGTCTGGTTCTCAAGTTACATTCAACGCCAGGACAGACAGAGTGAGCGTTTGCTATGGAGAGGAAATGACCCGCTTTGGTTTTATATGGGTAGAGAGTGATACGAATCTAGTTGTAATTGGTCCAAATCCACCTTAGAGACCCGCCTAAGATCAACTTGAATCACCAAACTTCTAGATGAGTATGTCGACAATCTTCACTTGATAAATCTTCCTTCGTTCGTCGGCCTTAGACCCTCAAGTCGACCTGCACTTGAACACCTAAGATCACAAGATTCACAAACAATTAAGCAATCACAACCTAATTGTTTGCTAGGACTCTACAAGATTGAAGAACCCTAAGTTTGCTCAAACTAGAACAATGAAGCTAAGATAATCAATTTGGGAAAATAATCCTCAACTTTATTAATCAACTCAATTTATGTTTACAAGAGATAAAAGAGCCCTTATATAGGGGAGGGGTTGGCGCATAACCTACTCCAAACCATCTCCTAATCCTATAAGGGGCAACATAAACATAAAGGAAGGAACAAGGAAATAGCCTACTCCTTGTCCTACTAGGAAAAGTAAATAACATTACATAATTAAGCAAGGATTGGACTTAGTCAAACAAGGCCCAACCCAATGTCTCTTAAACTAAATAAATAACTAATCTAAGATAGAATAAAGGCCCATGTAGCCGAATTACACAATGCTAAAGCCTAATGCTCATCGATTTCAAGTAAGGTGAACACCTTGGAATCGATGGGAATATTCTTGGTGATGTCGACTTCAATGCCTTCCAAATGGTCTTCAATGGACTCTAAACCTCCAAGATGAGATCTTACATAGCCCAATAAAGCTTCCTTCAACCTTTTTGTCCGAGCCCTAGTCATTGGACCTTGCGGAATGGCTAAAGGATCAAAAGGCCGGTCTTGTCCGGATGGCCCAATCGATGGCCGGTTGTGGCCGGTTGGTGCGCCAAGCGATGGCCGGTTGTGGCCGGTTGCCCCATGCAATGTCGCATGCGATGGCCGGTGCTGTGCGGCTTCTCCAAGCAATGGCCGGTCACACGTGCTTCCATCTCCAAGCTCCTCTAAGCTAGCATCGATGACATCTCCTTGATCTTCATTGGCCCCAATGTGTTCTTCTAAGCCATGATAAGTACTTGGCGCATCATCCCCTCTCCCTTGAAAAGGATTTGTCCTCAAATCTGTATCAGTATCAAACAAGGATAAGTCTGAAACATTAAAAGTAGCACTTACATTGTCATATTCACTAAGAAGATCTAGCTTGTAGGCGTTGTTGTTGATCCTCTCCAAGACTTGGAATGGACTATCTCCACGAGGTAAGAGCTTAGACTTTCTCTTTTCAGGGAACCTCTCCTTCCTTAGATGCAACCAAACCCAATCCCCGGGTTCAAAGATGACTTCCTTGCGCCCTTTGTTAGCATTCTTCATGTAGTGTTGTGTCTTCTTTTCAATTTGAGCTCGAACCCTAGCATGAAGTTCTCTAACATAATCGGCCTTCCTTTGTCCATCCATGTCAACTTGCACACTCAAACGTAAACTCAACAAATCCAATGGGGTTAAAGGATTAAAGCCATACACAGTTTCAAAAGGTGAATATCCAGTGGTGCTATGTATGCTTCTATTATATGCAAATTCGACATGAGGTAGACAATCCTCCTAAGCAAAGTAGACAAAGTCCTATTAACTACCTCCGTTTGGCCATCGGTTTGAGGATGACAAGTAGTAGAAAATAACAACTTAGTTCCTAAGTTAGCCCATAAAGTTCTCCAAAAGTGACTTAAGAACTTAGCATATCTATCACTTACAATCATCCTAGGCATTCCATGTAGTCTAACAATTTCTTTAAAGAACAAATTAGCTACATTAATGGCATCATCCGTTTTAGTACATGCAATAAAGTGAGCCATCTTAGAAAACCTATCAACAACCACAAAGATAGAATCTTTACCTCTTCTAGAACGAGGTAAACCTAACACAAAGTCCATGCTAATATGAGTCCATGGTTCATGAGGAATAGGCAAAGAAGTGCATAATCCATGCGGTTTAGAAGTAGATTTAGCTTACAAACAAACAATGCAACTAGCAAAATACTTCCCTACATCATGTCGCATCTTAGGCCAAAAGAAGTGTTCATGCAATATGTCACATGTTCTATCAACTCCAAAGTGACCCATTAAACCCCCTTCATGCGATTCCCTCAAGAGCAATATGCGCAAAGAACAAGAAGGCACAGACAATCTAGATTCCTTAAACAAAAATCCATCATGCTTATAATACTTTCTAAATCCAGAATTTTCACATGCGTTAAATATTTCACTAAAGTAAACATCACTAGCATATAATTCCTTAATATACTCAAAACCAAGAAACTTAGAATCAAGCATGAAAAGTAAGACATACCTCCTTGATAAAGCATCGGCTACCACATTCTCCTTACCTTGTTTGTATCGCACAACATAAGGAAAGCTCTCTATGAACTCGCTCCATTTAGCATGTCTCTTGTTTAACTTTTGTTAGCCTCTTAAATACTTTAAGCTCTCATGATCCATATGAATCACGAATTCCTTAGGCCAAAGGTAGTGTTGCCAAGTTTGCAACGCCCTTACAAGAGCATACAACTCTTTGTCATAGGTTGGATAGTTCAATGCAGCCCCATTCAATTTCTCACTAAAGTATGCGACGGGCTTCCCACCTTGCTTTAAAACAGCTCCAATTCCAACCCCTGATGCATCACATTCAATCTCAAAAGTATTGTTAAAGTTAGGTAAAATAAGCAAAGGAGCATTAGTTAGTTTATCCTTCAACGTCTCAAATGCTTCTTGTTGTTCATCTCCCCACTTGAATGGTGTATTCTTCTTCATAACACTTGTAATAGGGGCGTCTAAGGTGCTAAAGTCCTTAACAAACCTCCTATAGAATCCAGCTAGTCCATGAAAAGATCTCACTTGTCCAACATTGGTGGGTGTTTGCCATTCTTTGATTGCCTTGATCTTTTCCTCATCAACCTCTATACCTTGCGATGAAACCACAAAACCAAGAAAAACAAGCTTGTTTGTGCAAAAGGTGCACTTCTTAAGGTTAGCATACAATTTCTCAACCCTAAGTACATCTAACACACATCTTAGATGCCTAACATGCTCATCTAGGTTTCGGCTATACACAAGTATATCATCAAAATAAACAACAACAAACTTGCCAATAAAAGCTCTTAAAACATGATTCATTAATCGCATGAATGTACTAGGTGCATTAGTCAATCCAAAAGGCATAACTAACCATTCATACAACCCTAATTTAGTTTTAAAGGCAGTTTTCCATTCATCACCCTCTTTCATGCGAATTTGATGATAGCCACTCTGAAAATCAATCTTAGAAAATAAACAAGCCCCATGCAATTCATCTAGCATATCATCTAATCTAGGAATAGGGTGACGATACTTTACCGTTATGTTGTTTATTGCCCTACAATCAACACACATTCTCCAAGTCCCATCTTTCTTAGGAACAAGCAACACAGGAACGGCACATGGAGAAAGGCTTTCACGCACAAAACGTTTTTGAAGTAGCTCACCAACTTGCTTCTCCAATTCCTTTGTTTCTTCAGGATTTGTCCTATAAGCTGGCTTATTTGGAATTTGCGCCCTAGGGATGAAGTCAATTTGATGTTCAATCCCCCTAATTGGTGGTAAACCACTAGGAATCTCCTTAGGAAACACATCTACATAATCACTCAAAAGAGAAACAATGTTGCTTGGAAGCTCGCTTTCCAAGTGGTTAGTGCTCACAAGTGAATATTTAAGCAAAAACAAGATCAAAACAAAATTATCATTCAAAGCTTCTTTAATCTCACTCTTAGTATCTAACATACACTCCTTATTAACTTTCTTAGAACTAACATGCTTGACTATATCGCAATTCTTATCTAAATTAGCATGATTAGTCTTTTCTTTAGCCCTAAATTCCGAATCTAGCTTAGCAAAATCCTCTTTCAATTTCAAATGATGTTTTAAAGCTCCTTGAGGTGATAACGGAATAAAAGTAAAGGGCTTTCTTACCACACATAAGAATATATTGGTTCATCTCACCATCATGTTGGACTTTGTTGTCATATTGCCATGGTCGCCCAAGTAGTACATGGCATGCTTGCATGGGTAAGATATCGCACAATACATCTCCTTTGTACCTACCCAAACAAAGAGAAACTAAAACTTGTTTGTTAACCCTAATTTCCTCCTTATCGTTGATCCAACCCAAGCTATAAGGTTTAGGGTGTTTGGTAGTGGGTAATTGCATCTCCTTCACCAAATAAACACTAGCTATGTTTGTACAACTCCCACCCTCAATAATCACACTACTAGGCTTCCCATTCGCATACATCCTAGTATGAAACAAGTTCTCCCTTTGATTGTTCACATCATCTTTCACATAAGCACTCAAAGTTCTCCTAGCAACCAAACTCTTAAGTGCAAAACCGTCACCATCATCACTATCATCATGCGCATCTCCTTCATCATCTCCATCACCACTAGATCCTAGAGTAATCTCTTCATCTTCACTTTCGATCTCTCCTTGTTCACTCACGAACAACACTTTCTTGTTAACACAATCTTTAGCATAGTGTCCAAAGCCTTAACACTTGAAACACTTGACATGATTCTTTGAAGATGAACTTGATGAAGATTTAGAATCGGATTTAGGGGTAGTACCCTTTTGCGCCGCCAACTCCTTTTCTTTGGTCGATTTATCATCCTTCTTGATTGGAGTCTTCCATGAGTTTGATGATGATGCAAAGCTCTTCTTATTCTTCTTTTCTTGGCTCTCGGCCTTCAAAGCATGTTGAAGCAATTCCTCAACATCATAGTGTTGTTGCATCTCCACAATATCATGAATTTCTCTATTCAATCCCGCCATAAATCTAGCTATAGTAGCTTGTGGAGCTTCATCAACCTCGGCTCTAGACATTAACAACATCATCTCGGAGTAGTATTCATCAACAGTCCTAGTTCCTTGCCTCAAAGATTGCAACTCTTGGTAGAGACCATTAGTGTAAAAGCTTGGAACAAACCTCTTCCTCATAAGGCTCTTTAACGATAACGATGTATCAATAGGCCTTTCCAAATTTCTTCTTCTTGCTTGCACTAATTGATTCCACCAATTCAAAGCATTCTTCGTGAATTCAAGAGTAGCAATTTGTACCTTCTTTGGCTCGGCATGTGGATAGTAATCGAAGTACATATCCAATTTTGATTCCCACTCCAAATAATCGGATGGAGACCCTCTCCCATTGAATTTAGGGATCTTGTATTTGATGTTGTCTTTGAATCTCTTCTCTTTCGATTCCCTCCTAGGCCGCAAATTTCTCATTGATTGCTTGGCCTCCAAGCTCTTGTTTCCTCAATCTTTCCATGGGATCGATTCTAGCAATTTGCCTCGGTGGTGGAAGCTGAATCCTCTCATTGTTTTGTGCAGCATTAGCCCTTTGTTGAGGTGGTTGAGCTTGTTAATTTTGGCCATCCTTTACTTGTTGGACATCGTCGGCCAAGGCATCGAATTTAGTATCCATATTGTCCAAACGTTGCATTAGAGCTTGCAACATAGCAGCCACGTTTGGTTGCTCTTGTTCTCCTTCCATAATACCTACAAAAAGAACAAAGATTAGTAGTAAAAATCCTCACAAGTGTGTGTGTGCTTATACCTTTGTACTCAAGTCCTGTGGATTGGCGGTCCACTACTCTCTTGATGATCTCACAAGATTATGCCTCTTCCTAGCTTGCAATAGGCCTAGTAAGAGCAACTCCTAGAGCACTCCTTTCTTCTCGTGACCTACTTGAGGAACAAACAATTAGCAGCAAAATTATTGTGAATCAAAGGAAAGTGATCTTAAACCAAACCAAACCACTTATGCAGGCTCCTTAAGTCGAATTCCTTCTCCAAATTTGCTGCACAAAAACTCAATTCAAACACAATTCAGAAATCAAGTCGATTAGTAAACCCTAGTACCACTTAATTCCAATTTTGTACCACTTGTCTCCAATAGGGTTTATGACCTGAAAATCTTCAAATCAAATCACAATTCACAGAAAAAGCAACCCAAGATATCCAATTACACAAACAATTAGAGTTAATTGCAACTAACTAGATCAATTGCACAAGAAAACCCTAATCCCCAAATTTCTCAAACTAAGAACACTAGTTCCTGGAAAAAATCGATAACAGCACAGATTTTTTTGATTTTTTTCAATATTTTTCCCAGAAATATCACACCAAAAGAAGTCTAAAGCTCAAATTTCACAGCTTTCCGAGCTCAAACGAATCCAGAATAAAAATCACAAGTTTCTGGTCGAATTTTTTTTTTATTTTTTTTATTTTTCGATATAACTACTAGTTATGAGGGACTCAAATCTGAATCTTCAAAGCAAAAAGATGTAAGATGAATCGGCTATGAATTTTCAAAGTTGCTGATTTTTTTGAATTTTCAAGAAGGGTGGTGCGATGAGTGTGTGGGTAAAATCGATGTGATGAATGATGAGTAAAAAGATAGATTTACCGATTGAAGATGATAAACCTAAGCTCTGATACCAATTGATAAGAATCTAGTTGTAATTGGTCCAAATCCACCTTAGAGACCCGCCTAAGATTAACTTGAATCACCAAACTTCTAGATGTGTATGTCGACAATCTTCACTTGATAAATCTTCCTTCGTTCGTCGGCCTTAGACCCCCAAGTCGACCTGCACTTGAACACCTAAGATCACAAGATTCACAAACAATTAAGCAATCACAACCTAATTGCTTGCTAGGACTCTACAAGATTGAAGAACCCTAAGTTTGCTCAAAGTAGAACAATGAAGCCAAATAATCGATATGGGTGTGTAAACCTCTCAACTTTATTGATAACTTGACTTATGTTTACAAGAGATAAAAGAGCCCTTATATAGGGGAGGGATTGGCGCATAACCTACTCCAAACCCAAATCTCAATCCTATAAGGGGCGGCATAATTAAAAGGAAGGAACAAGGAAATAGCCTACTCCTTGTCCTACTAGGAAAAGTAAATAACAATACATAATTAAGCAAGGATTGGACTTAGTCAAACAAGGCCCAACCAAATGTCTTCTAGACTAAATAAACAACTAATCTAAGATAGAATAAAGGCCCCAATAGCCGAATTACACAATGCCAAAGCCTAATGCTCATCGATTTCAAGTAAGGTGAACAACTTGGAATTGATGGAATATTCTTGGTGATGTAGACTTCAATGCCTTCCAAATGGTCTTCAATGGACTCTAAACCTCC
>AWWV01016396.1:0-18575 GCA_001974805.1 Corchorus capsularis
GTCTAAAGCTCAAATTTCACAGCTTTCCGAGCTCAAACGAATCCAGAATAAAAATCACAAGTTTCTGGTCGAATTTTTTTTTATTTTTTTTATTTTTCGATATAACTACTAGTTATGAGGGACTCAAATCTGAATCTTCAAAGCAAAAAGATGTAAGATGAATCGGCTATGAATTTTCAAAGTTGCTGATTTTTTTGAATTTTCAAGAAGGGTGGTGCGATGAGTGTGTGGGTAAAATCGATGTGATGAATGATGAGTAAAAAGATAGATTTACCGATTGAAGATGATAAACCTAAGCTCTGATACCAATTGATAAGAATCTAGTTGTAATTGGTCCAAATCCACCTTAGAGACCCGCCTAAGATTAACTTGAATCACCAAACTTCTAGATGTGTATGTCGACAATCTTCACTTGATAAATCTTCCTTCGTTCGTCGGCCTTAGACCCCCAAGTCGACCTGCACTTGAACACCTAAGATCACAAGATTCACAAACAATTAAGCAATCACAACCTAATTGCTTGCTAGGACTCTACAAGATTGAAGAACCCTAAGTTTGCTCAAAGTAGAACAATGAAGCCAAATAATCGATATGGGTGTGTAAACCTCTCAACTTTATTGATAACTTGACTTATGTTTACAAGAGATAAAAGAGCCCTTATATAGGGGAGGGATTGGCGCATAACCTACTCCGAACCCAAATCTCAATCCTATAAGGGGCGGCATAATTAAAAGGAAGGAACAAGGAAATAGCCTACTCCTTGTCCTACTAGGAAAAGTAAATAACAATACATAATTAAGCAAGGATTGGACTTAGTCAAACAAGGCCCAACCAAATGTCTTCTAGACTAAATAAACAACTAATCTAAGATAGAATAAAGGCCCCAATAGCCGAATTACACAATACTATGCCTAATGCTCATCGATGGATAACATGGTACACACCATGGAATCGTTTGGAATATTCCTTGGTGTGTGGTCTTCAAATCGACCCAATGAGTCTTCAATGGTCTTCAATCCTTCAAGATGAGATCTTATAAAGCCCACCAAAGCTTCCTTAAACCTTTTAGCCCGAGCCCTTATTATTTGACCCAACAGCATAGATAAAGGATCATGTGGTCGGGCATGGCTGAGTCGTTTGGCCGGGCATGTCCTTGTCGCGTGGCCGGTGATGGCCGGGCATCTCCAAGTGACGTGGCCGGTGATGGTCGGGTATCTCCAAGTCGCATGGCCGGTCACAAGTGCTTCCATCTCCATGCTCCTCCAAGCTAGCATCGATGACAACTCCATGATCTTCATTGGCTCCAAAGTGTTCTTCTATGCCATGATAAGCCCTTGGCGCATCATTGCCACCTACTGCTTGTTTTAAATCCAATGGCCCCTATTTACTTTCCAAATTTCTGTCTCTTCCTGTAAATGTGCTGAAAGACTGTGTGTAATTGCTTATGAGGCTCTCTGATGACCTGTACTTGCTTATATGGCTCTTTGATGACATGTAACTCTGTTGTGGAACCATGAACCAATGTCATTGGCTCTGTACTTGTGCCAACAGCATGTTTGAGTGTGTTTTCCACACTTGCACACACTTATTTAGAGACATTCTCTGTTGTACAGTGTCCTTGATGCCTATGGTATGCTTTGTTTTCCTGGCCATTAGATTTGCCACATTCTCAATTTGTATTCCTCTTTAACTGTCGAGATGTGCTCCTTGACTCTGACTTTGGTTTGCCTTATGCATTGGATCATTTTGCTGGACAAATCTCAGCATTACTGAAACTTGGACGACAAGTTCATGGTTAGCCCCCTGTTAATTGTGTTTCTCATTTGTCTCTTTGTGCTGACATGAAATTTTGCCTCTCCTAGATTGGCCTTGTGCTTAAATAGCTGTTAATACTCATGCTTTGTCCCCTGCCGTATACTCACTAATTCCCTTTTTGTTCAATACTGACTTCTATCCTCTAGATGGCACTAATATGCTTTTATATATTTTTTTGTTTTGCAGGATAAAAGGAGGAATTTTGGCAGCTCAAATGTGATGTCGGATTCACGTGTTTGACTTAGCTCTTAGCAAAGTGATTTCCTTGTCAATTTGGACTTGGTGAAATAGTGACCAACTCAAAGAAATTCAAAGAGAAGGGGCCCAAATGAATTTAATGACAAGAATTGGCCCAATTACAAAAGGACAAGGCCCAAGGCACAACATTATTATTATCTTTGATTTTTGATTTTTTAATTTTCTTTGCATTTCTGTAGAATGTAATTGACCCTTTTTCCTTTTGTATTTTTGTATTTTGTAAATAAATAAATGCGATAAAAGGACTTGGGTATTTATTTGTGAATGGGAAATTGGACCTTCTCAAGCAATAAAAGTCCAAAGGTCAATGTTCAACAAAATGAAAGTCCACCATATAAGGCCCAAAAGAGAATTTATCAAGATCCAAATATCATATTGTGATGGGAGGTCCAAGAAATCGCAAAGAACATATCCAAAAGTGAATGACCCAATTAGAAAAATGAATTAGAAGAAACCTAATGGGATAAAGGGAAATCGATATTTAGGAAATGAGGTAAAAAAAAATGGGTGTCTACAGCCGAGAACTTCGAATATGGACGATAACATGGGATTGAGATAACCCTAAATACCGCCCTAATAAAACTAATAAACTATTAAACAATCAAAATTTAGATTAATTAACAGTAGTTAATCATAAATTAACTAATTAAAACTAATAAAGTAAGTAATTAAATACTAATTAATTAAAAATTAATTTTTCAAAAAAAAAATTGGCTTTGCCGCTGAAAACAAAAAAAAAAACAAAATTTTTTTTTAAATTTTTGTCTCTAGATCTGGATTTCCATAATGTAAAGCTTACAATTTTGACTTTTAGGGTTTGAAGGCTAAGAGTTTGAAGAAGTTGTTAGAAAGTTTAAAATATGAACAAAGGGCAAAAGTGTAAAAAAGGGGACGATATTTAGTAAAAAGGAACCGTATTTAGCAATCCAGAAAATTCAGAAAATATTAACCTGTAAATAGAAAAAAATGTTTTTTTTATACTACTACTAGTACTATATATTCTACCTTGATTAACCCAACTACCAAAATATAATAGTACTAGTACTAGACTAGCTAGTAATAAAGAAAAGAAATCAAAGTGCAATTTGTCCTCTCTTCGCCCTCTCTGAGAATTCTTAGGCAAAACATAAGTACCCTTTCGGAGATCTCAAGGGTCTTAACCCTCGATGTTTCCGAAGTTGCCTTTTAACCTCTCTGTTTCCCCTTTCAGACTCCCAACCCATCTCTCTTTTTCAGTCCTTTCTCCTTTCTTTTTGACATAAATTCTCTTTTTCCTTTTATTTCTTCATTCAACGAATTTGAACAAAACTGTCAGAGAGAGATAGCTCTCATAGAGCAAAGAGTTTTATTAGAAATGGCTTCCTTTTCTTCAACGCATTGTCGTTCATATTCACATTCTTATTCTTATTCTTCATCCACAAATGGGGGGCAAAATCAACGTTTTGCTTTCTCTTCTTCATTTCCGAGATTGCCTGTTCCAGCTAAAGCTAAGGTCTTTCTTCAATCTCAAAGAAATTCCCATCAAAATGCTGTTCTCATGCAAGATGGTTGGTTTACTTCTGTTCTTTTATTTTATTCATTTATTGGTTCTCCCTACATTTTTTTTTATTTTTTATTTTATTTATGGTTTCTTTTAGCTTTGATATCTTGTTTGCTCTTCTTATTATGATTTGTTTTTGTTTCCTGATACAAGGAATTGTATGCAGATTTATGTTGGTCAAATTTTCAATTATGAGAATTTCTATTTTATGTTTGGGGGATCGAGAAAAGCCTTAACTTGAACAAGCAATTAGCTTAATTTTAATGGTAATATGGCTGATTTGTATGTTTTCCTGTGATTCAATGTTATATTTATAAGTGGTTTTGATGCCTAGGTGCCGTAGCCACAAAAGCAAATCCTGTGGAAAAAGAAACGCCTCTCAAAAAATTGAAAGATGAATTGCTGTCAGCCACATCTTCAGATGAATGGGATGAGAAAGCAGGTTTTGATATCAATGGAAATGAGTCAACTGTCAGTATCACAGTGGTTGGAGCTTCTGGGGACCTTGCAAAAAAGAAGATATTTCCTGCACTTTTTGCACTTTATTATGAAGATTGTCTTCCTAAGGTTCAGATATTTTTTTTTTCCTTTTGCTAACTTTTATTATTATTATTATTATATTTTTTTTTGGCAAAAGTTTCACTTTACTGTTGTCTTGTAAACTGCTTCAATGCCTAATATTGTAATTTAATTAGGTGTAAATGTGGATTATTTTGTTGCAGCACTTCACCATCTATGGTTATGCAAGGAGTAAGATGACCGATGCAGAACTTCGAAATATGGTGAGCAAGACCCTTACATGCAGAATTGATAAAAGGTGAATCGTTTTCTACATTTTGCTTGTTACATGAAAAGCTTGCACACTGCGAAAGTGGATCTGATTGTAGCCTTTAATTTTTAATAAAATATATAACTTTAATTGGATGTCATATGTTAATCCAGGGAGAACTGTGTTGAAAAGATGGACCAATTTCTTAAAAGATGTTTCTATCACTCCGGTCAGTATGATTCTGAGGAAAATTTTTCACAGCTGGACAAGAAGCTCAAGGAGCATGAGGTAATGAGTTTATGGTCCAATTAACTGGAACTTCATATCATTGTGGGGGCAGGCAGGGGTTGGGGAAATGTTGAAGTGAATTCTGGCTTGCTGCTTGTAATTATTCGGTTGAATGTTGTTAGGATGCAAAGAGCTTAGAACAAACTCTGTAAATGATTTATTGGGCACCATCTTACGTATTTCTCCATTCTGCATTTTTAAAGATGAGTCCAGTTGTTGCTAAAGCAGCTGAAAACTTTCTTTAGTGTATTTTTATTTTGTTGATTGCTTAGTTTCTAGTATTTTTGGTCTGATTCTAGTAGATAACCATGATACTTGTAGATAAGTGAGTTTCCATATATTTTGTTGACTATTAATTGTTCGACCAATCTTATGTTGTATATCAATGACTGGAGAATTGTTGCTTGTGCCCTACCATTGAATAGAATTAATTTAGCTATTAGTTTCCATTTATGGGCATTCAATTCTGTTTGACTTTGATGATGTGAAACTGGTTCTGCAGGATGGGAGAGTTTCTAATCGCCTCTTTTATTTATCTATCCCTCCCAATATCTTTATCGATGCTGTAAAATGTGCAAGCTTGTCAGCTTCATCTGGTAATGGTTGGACCAGGGTCATTGTTGAGAAACCTTTTGGTCGAGATTCAGAATCTTCTGCTGCACTGACAAAAGCCCTGAAGCAGTACCTAGACGAAGATCAAATATTCAGGTGGACCTTTTTGTTTAATGATTGGTGCTCTTTATGCAAAAGAATAGGAACTTTAATCTGACCAGATTGAAATTGTTTCTAACAGGATAGACCACTATCTAGGAAAGGAACTTGTGGAAAATCTATCGGTTCTGCGTTTCTCCAATCTTATTTTTGAGCCCTTGTGGTCGAGGCAGTATATTAGAAATGTACAGTTGATATTCTCTGAAGATTTTGGAACTGAAGGACGTGGAGGGTAATTTTCTTTCTGTTTATGATACTTACCATTTAGCTTGTTTAAGATTATGACATTGCTTCTATGTTGTTATCTAGGTATTTTGACCATTATGGAATAATTAGAGATATAATGCAGAATCATCTGCTTCAAATACTTGCGCTCTTTGCTATGGAAACCCCTGTAAGTTTGGATGCTGAGGATATAAGAAATGAAAAGGTAACCTGATGTGTGTTAATTGAAGATGTGATAGCAAGGTCGTATCTCTATTGTATGTATTTATTCATAAACTTCTTGCTGGGTGCCAGGTCAAGGTACTACGCTCGATGAGGCCTTTGCAACTTGAAGATGTAGTTATTGGACAGTACAAGAGCCACACTAAAGGAGGTGTTACCTACCCCGCCTACACTGATGACAAGACTGTGCCAAAAGATAGCTTGACCCCAACTTTTGCAGCAGCTGCTCTGTTCATAGACAATGCAAGATGGGATGGAGTGCCTTTTCTAATGAAAGCAGGGAAAGCATTACACAATAAGAGGTAAATGGAATTGGCACAGTAATTTGAATTAGTTTGTAATCTAGGGTTTGATTAGTAATACATGCATGCCACTAAGATTTTTTTCTCCATCAGGGCAGAGATAAGGGTACAGTTCAGGCATGTGCCTGGCCACTTGTATAACCGAAACTTTGGAACTGATATTGATCGAGCTACAAATGAGCTTGTCATTAGAGTGCAGCCAGATGAAGCTATTTATTTGAAGATCAATAACAAGGTCCCTGGATTGGGGATGAGATTGGACCGCAGTAACCTGAACCTTCATTATGCGGCAAGGTAAATCTTGATTGCCTTTATATTCATGAAGAAATTTAACATATTGCTGGTTTCAGCTATACGGTATCTGTACGATTAGTTACTCAGGCGGATTGCTTGTCTAATTGTATTATAAAGTTTTAAGATGTTGATGCAGAAGTTCATAATATAAGCTTCTTGTTATATTCATTAGATAACACATGATCATTTTAGCAAAAGAAAGACAGATTGTTATGTTCCTACATCACCTAATTTAGTGCTTACTTTGGTGTCCTACTGCTTGTTGTAGATATTCAAAAGAGATACCAGACGCGTATGAGAGGCTTCTGCTGGACGCTATAGAAGGCGAAAGGAGGCTGTTTATCCGAAGTGATGAGTTGGATGCTGCCTGGTCACTCTTTACTCCTGTTTTGAAGGAGCTGGAAGAGAAGAAAATTATACCTGAATACTATCCTTATGGCAGCCGTGGCCCTGTTGGTGCTCATTATCTTGCAGCTAAATACAATGTCCGGTGGGGTGATCTTGGCGTCGACCAGTAACGGTGAATTTCAACTTTGCTGTCAAAATGGGATTACTAATTAGTAAAATTCAACTTTGCTGTCAAAATCGGATTACTAATTAGTAAAACAGAAAGCTTTCTTTGTCAATATATTAGGTGTGCCAAAATTTTTAATCCAAAATTTATTTATCTACACGATGGCCTGGTTCTTAGGAGCATAGTGTGCAAGTAATGTAATCAACAAGGGAACGTTTGTTTCATTGCAAATGTGATTTTGCATTTGATATTTTTACAGAGGAAATAAATAGCTTGGGCAGAAGAAGACGCCAACTTCCTTTTTCTTTTTCGGATGGTTTGGTAGAAACACCAACTTCCCTATGTGCCTTTGCTATATTTTATTGGATTTAGCTAACGGGTGCAGTGCACCCGTTAAGCTACAATAAATGGAGGTAATGAGGATTTATTATGGATACTAGTCCCAGGACCCGCGCTCCATGCCGGGATTATAAAGGGAGTGAATAGCTAGTTATGAAACGACTAAATTTCGGAAACACTTTTTTGAATTGAAATATAAAAATTGCCTTTCGAGTCCTTCACCTTCATGAACATCGTAGATCATGCAAAAACCTTTTAACCGACCATTGAACAACTTCAATCGGACACGTGAATCAAAATTAGATAGACTGTCAAGTGAAGCCACCAAATTTCGGAAACATTTTTTAGAACTGAAATCTCAAATTTGACTTTTGAGTTCTTAATAAAGTTGTAAGTCATTAATTATCTTTTAATAGACACTTAAATCACATTAATCGGACAAATAGAACAAAAAGTATAAGAATTAAAGCCGAAACATTAAAGCGTCCAACCCAGAATTTGTAAAGGATTAAATAGCATAAAGTATAAAAGTATGGAGGTCATTTGACAAATAATTCAGGGAAAAAAATATTTACTAGTGATGTTTACTTTGGTGAAATCTTTAAAGCATGTGAAAATTCTGGATTTGGAAAGTACTATAAGTATGATGGATTTTTGTTTAAAGAATCTAGATTGTGTGTGCCTTTTTGTTCTTTGCATTATGTGCTTGTGAGGGAATCGCATGATGGGGGTTTAATGGGTCACTTTGGTGTTGATAGAACATATGAGATATTGCATGAACATTTCTTTTGGCCTAAGATGCGATATGATGTAGGAAAACATGTTTCTAGTTGCATTGTTTATTTGCAAGCTAAATCTACATCTAAACCTCATGGACTGTATACTCCTTTGCCTATTCCTCATGAACCATGGACACACATTATCATGAATTTTGTGTTAGGTTTACCTCGTTCTAGGAGAGGTAAAGATTCTATCTTTGTTGTTGTTGATAGGTTTTCTAAGATGGCACACTTTATTGCATGTACTAAAACGAATGATGCCATTAATGTAGCTAACTTGTTCTTTAAAGAAATTGTTAGATTGCATGGAATGCCTAGAACGATTGTTAGTGATAGAGATGCTAAGTTCTTAAGTCACTTTTGGAGAACTTTGTGGGTAAGTTAGGTAGTAAGTTGTTATTTTAAACTACTTGTCATCCTCAAACCGATAGTCAAACTGAAGTAGTTAATAAGACTTTTTCAACCTTGCTTAGCGCTTTGACTAGAAAGAACTTAAGAACTTAGGAGGATTGTCTACCTCATGTTGAATTTGCATACAATAGAAGCATACATAGTACTACTGGATATTCACTTTTTGAGATTGTGTATGGCTTTAATCTTTTAACCGCATTGGACTTGTTGAGTTTACCTTTGAGTGTGCAAGTTGACATGATTGGACAAATGTAGACACCCGTTTTTATCCTATATCCTTCAATTTAAATCAATTTATGTCTTAATAGGTATTAGGGTCACCTAGGGGCATTTCGGTCATTTCACACTAAGAGCATTTTGATCATTTTAAATTAGATTAACTAATTCATTTTTAGTCATCTAGATTTCATTCGAAAAACCCAAAAAAATAAAATTCTAATGTGCACCTTCATATCATATCATGTAGCCTTATAGTAGTACTAGACATTTGAATATACATGATCACATAGGTACAAAGCATTTTAGTTAGTCAGTAGAGGATAAGTTTTTAATATAGCACATTTACTTTCTATTTTGTCTTTAGGTTTACTAACATCTTTCTTCAGGTGATTATGGCTGGTACTATGCTTTTTTTTTTTTTTTTTTTTTTTTTTTTTTTTTTTTTTTTCACAGGTAATAGGCAAAGTAAATGTAAGCTAAGGAGACAGGACTAATATGAGCAGAGTGAAGTCATGCCCAATTTCATCATCAAGTTAGTTGTTTTTCAATGAATCCAAAGGCTAAAAATGCAAAGGCTCTTAAGATGACCAAATTAACTACAAGGGAATAATAAAGCAGTGACATAGGGAAAGCAAATGCACTCAAGGTGATGGATTAAGATGAATGTGTCAACTGCCCAATTTAGTATCTAGCTACTGTATAGTGTGCTTGTATGCAAGGGAGTTATATGAAGCAAGAATACAGAGAGTGGGTGTGTGCAGTGGAATCAAAATGAAGCAAATCACAGGATCCAGTCAATCAGGCAAATGCATTAAAAGTCAACAAATCAGTGGTAAATGGCCAATACAGACAAAGTGATTATGAAGCAAATGGACATTAAGAAACAGAAAATAGTTGGGAGGATTCTTATTTCTCCAGCGCATCATTCTTCCAATCTCATCTGAATACAGGGAACGCAGACAAAAGGACAAAAGGATTGGTTAGAGCTAAAATAGGGGAAGAGGAAAACAGAAAGGGGAGGATAAGAAAGAATCAAAGTGGTAGCTGGCAGAAGGGGGAGGAATCCTTATCTGAAAGGGAAATTCTCTCATTTTGAGAGACACAGAGAGAATTTACAGAGGGAATGGAAACTCAGTCTTGCTCTTCTCACAAGGATTGAATTTTTCTCTCACTGATGCACTCAAAAAAACAATAGTGTCTTACTGAAAAAAAAATCTTTCCCTTCCATGAACACGTATTGAATATACACAAAAATTTCAAAGGCTCTCTCACTCTTCATAGAGGCTTTCTCTTTTATTCTCTCTCATTCAGTCTCTCTCTCTTATCAATGATTCTCTCATTCTTTCTCACTTCACACACAGATTCATTCACTTCTCCCTCCTATGTTCTTCTCTCACTCTGAAACTGAAAAGGGAAAGAATTAGGGTTCGGGAATGGGATACTTTGATCTAGGGACTCCATTTCTCGAAATTAGCTTGGGGGTTTGAGAGTATAGGATGAAGAGATCAGTTTAAGAGGGAAACAGGGCTATCTTGGCGGCGGAGCCGTCGGGAATTAATAGTTTGAGCTTCGGTGGTGATAGGTCTAAGGGTTCTTGACGAGATTCTTAGCTTTTGGTCGGAGATTATGAGAAAAGAAGGAGAGGGATTCATATAGTTAGAAATCGGAGAGGTTCAGCGACGGGTTAGGAAGATTGGAGATGATGGTGTTGGTTCGGGTGAAGCCTTGTTCGGTTGGTTCTAGGCCGGGTTTGGAAAAAAGAAGGACAGTTTCGAACTGAAGATGGCGAGAGGAAGCTGCAGATGAAAGTTTGGACCAATTTACGGTCGGAATTTACTCCGTCACGGTGGTTAGGGGGCGGAGACAGTTCTAGGTGATCATTAGGGGTGGCGGCTAGGGTTTCTAAAGTTTAAGGGAAGAAGAAGAAAGATTCTTATATAGTACCCATGCCAAACCGATACAGGAACAAGAAACCCGCCTCGGTTTGGACCCGCGGAGCCTATTTCCAAAGTTGGGTATAATTCTTCACTTGGGCTTTAAATTCTTTATTACATTTGGGCTTTTATTTTTGGTTATGTATTTGGGCTTAGTGATTAGTTTGGAGTTCATATTGGTGTTTGGGTCTTATTTGCTGCAATCTATGTTAATAAATGAGTTAATCCATGCATAAGATGAAGTTACATGGTAGATTTGAGTAAAAGTTTTAGTGTTTTTTAATTTCCAAGTTGAAATCTTGAATAATTTGTTAAGTAATTATGTCATAGTTTAAGATCTAGGAATTAAGTTCAAGTTTTTGATCATGAGTAGTTCAAAATTAGTCATTTAGTCTAAAGGTTAAATTTTTGTTCTAATAAATGGCTTAGATTGGTATGTTCGTTGATGTTTGCTTATAAATCGATGGATTTTGGATATATTTAGCTTTAAGAAATAGTTCTAATTGAAAATGTCTAGTAAATGCTAAAGCTTAAACTTTTACGTTAAAATCAACTTAGAATTGAAGCTTTTGGTGTAGAGGTTTGATTCTTTTTAAGTTCATATTAGTTCAAAATGATTCTTTGATCCCGTCTAGAGTTTATTTTTAATTGGGAAGACCAAAACTTTAGTTCAAAGTTTGAATTTTCGAACTAAAATTAGCTTGGGAATTTAAGTATTGAATCATTTTTGAGCTAATTTCAATTTGAAAATCACAACTTTGAGTTAAAAGCTTGATCTTTTAAATTGAAAATGACTTAGAAAAGGGATTGATGAATTAAATTGGATTAATGTTTACTTAAAAATTAAATCTTTGGTTAGGAATTTGATTTTCTTTTAGGTTTGAGCTAGTTGAAGGATTGGTTCAAGTTTCTCATGCTAAACTCATTCAATTTGGTCCCTGATTTTGGATTTACCTTTGATTGATGCACTTTAGTCATTGATTTATATCTCTGAGACGTAATTTGTGTTTTATACTTCCTGAACTTTGCTAATTGTTTTCCTTAGTGTGCAGAAAAGTCCCCGTCTGCTGGATTTGGCCCTTAAGTTTTTGTTTCCTTTTATTTTCGGCTGAATTAAGTCCTTGGATTTGTAATAAGTTAGTAATCTAGTTAGTGATCTAGTAAGACTCAATCACATGCGTATCGTGTTTATTTGTAATTAATTATAAATGTCTGCATTTCATGCCAATTTAAGATAGTTGATAACCGTAACCCTTCCGAAGAAGGGGCATTCAGTGAGTGGTCGAGTTTTCGGGGCCGTTGAATGTCTCCGAGGATGAGATGGTTCTTTTTGGGATGCGTTGGGGCTCCGAGCACATATCCCGGGAAGGGCTTTCAATAACCCAGGTTACGTGAGTCAACTTTAATAACCGGATTTCGTATTCATCATCTGCATACATGCATTAATTAAGATTTAGGTTAAGAAATTGAAGAAAATCCAAAAAAAGGAAAAAATCAGAAAATTAAAAGATGTAATAAAATGAATTTTGCAAAAATGTTCTTGAATCATGTTCTCTTATTCAATTTTCAAAAGAAATTAAAATTGGTAATGAAGAGTTTTTTAAGATTTAAGCAGAGGTTTTCAAATTCAAGTCAGACTTAGTTTCAGGATTAGAATATCAATAAAAGATGAAAAAGGTTTTCCAAAAACAATAAGAAAAGAAGATTTTCTCACCATTTTTAGGAAGACTAAAATGGAAGTTCAAAGTAAATTAAAAGACTTTAAGAAAAAAAAAAAGGTTTTGTTACAGCATTTTTCAAAATTCTTTTTCGAAGAGAAAAAGATCAACAAGAGAACAAATAGTGAAAGAGAAACGAAAACAGAATTGATCGACGGTCGTTCGATCATATTCTTTGAATTCTTGACATTTGTTTAAAAAATGATTTTCCTTTTCTTTTATAAACCTTTTGATAATGATAAAAATTAGGTTTTGTTTATACTAGAGGTACCGTCGTTTGACGGGTGTCTTGGGAGTGCTGATCCTTCCCCGAGCGTAACCGACTCCCGAACCCATAGACTCTGGTTAGGCAGACTATATTAGGTTTAGTATTACCTTTGCCAAGCTTAGGTTAATATTAGACTTAATAATATGGATAGGTAGCTAATCACACCTTAGAAAAAAGATTAGCGGCGACTCCTCTTTTTCAAAGTCGTTTCGGCAGGGTCCCCCGGACCCGAACGTTTCGACAACAAAAGAAGGCCGATTTTGTTAAGGATCTTCATGCAAAGGTTAGAGCTCAAATTGAGAAGAAAACACAACACTACATGAAGAATGCTAACAAAGGGCACAAAGGGATCATCTTTGAACCTGGTGATTGGGTTTAGTTGCATCTAAGGAAGGAGAGGTTCTCTGAAAAGAGAAAGTGTAAGCTCTTACCTCGCGGAGATGGTCCATTCCAAGTCTTGGAGAGGATCAACAACAATGCATACAAGCTAGATCTTCCTAGTGAATATGGCAATGTAAGTGCTACTTTTAATGTTTCAGACTTATCCTTGTTTGATAGTGATGCAGATTTGAGGACAAATCCTTTTCAAGGGAGAGGGGATGATGCGCCAAGGGCTTATCATGGTCTTGAAGAACGCAATGGAGACAATGGAGATCATAGAGTGGATGAGCATATGCGGCAAAGAAGCAAGGACAAGCTTGAAGAAGCAAAGGTTTGCGCAAGAGATGATTCAAGCTCCAAGGAGTTGCCTAAGATGCCATTTGATCCATTGAAGATGCCTTTACGTTTGATGGCTAGAGAAAAAGCTAAGAAGTTCAAAGATGCAATAACAAGTCTTGTTCGAACTCATCTTGATGACTTGAAGATCATTGAAATGCAATTGAAGAGCTTTGATGAAGATAAGGGCAATAATATTCCCATCGATTCCAAGCTCCTCATTTTGTTTGAAATCGATGAGCACTAGGCCATACATTGTGTAATTCAGCCATATGGACCTTAATTCTATCTTAGATTAGTTGTTTAATTAGTTTAGATGTCATTGGATTGGGCCTTGTTTTACTAAGTCCAATCCTTACTTAATTATGTTATGTTATTTACTTTTCCTAGTAGGACAAGGATTAGGCTATTTCCTTGTTCCTTACTTTAAGTGTAAACCGCCCTATCTAAGGGGGGTATTGCGTTATCTTATGCCTATATAAAGGCTCAAATATCTCATGTAAACACAAGTCAAGTTATCAATAAGAATTGAGGTTTATTAACCCATATCGATTATTTGGCTTCTTTTTTTCTAGTTTGAGCATACTTTAGGGTTCTTCAATCTTGTAGAGTCCTAGCAAACAATTAGGTTGTGATTGCTTAATTTTTTGTGAATCTTGTGATCTTAGGAGTTCAATTGCAGGTCTAATTGGAGTTCTAAGGCCAACGAACAAAGAGAGATTGCTTTGTGAAGGTTGTCGACATACTTGTCTAGAGGTTGAAGAAGTTCAAGTTGATTCTTGGCGGGTCTCAATGATAGATTTGAATCTAAAGCAGCAAGATTCGTATCAGATATGGTTGATGAATTGCATGGTGCTTGTTTATTTTCTAAGATTGGTCTTAAGAGTGGGTACCATCAAATTGGCATGAAAGAGGGTGGTGAATGGAAAACTGCATTTAATACTAAGTTAGGATTGTATGAATGGATATTTATGCCTTTTGGATTGACTAATGCACCTAGTACTTTTATGAGGCTAATGAACCATGTTTTGAGAGCTTTTATAGGCAAGTTTGTTGTTGTTTATTTTGATGATATCCTTGTGTATAGCCACAACTTAGAGGATCATATTGAGCATTTGAGATGTGTATTAGACGTACTTAGGGTTGAGAAGTTGTATGCTGATGCGCCAAAGGCTTATCATGGACTTGAAGAACACAATGGAGATCATGGAGAGGATGAGTATGGGCTGCAAGGAAGCAAGGACAAGCATGGAGGAGATGGTGATATCGCACAACTTGTTCCAAGCACTAAGGAGATGCCAAAGATGCTGATGCGCCAAGGGCTTATCATGGCTTAGAAGAGCACAATGGAGCCATTGGAGATCATGTCTTGGATAAACTTGGAGATGTCTTGGAGACTCAAGAAGATGCCACGGATGATCCCGCATTGAACACAAGCTTGGCGGAGCAAGGAGTTGAGGACCGGCCACCACCACATGGAGCAACCGGCCATGATCGGCCAATGCATGGGACATCGCACGGGCTATCGCACGGACCATCCGGCCACAACCGGCAATCACACGGGCCAACGCAGGGACCATCCGGCCACAACCGGCCACTTGACCCTTTAGCCATTCCACAAGGTCCAATGACTAGGGCTCGGGCTAAAAGGTTCAAGGAAGCTTTATTGGGCTTTGTTAGATCTCATCTTGGAGGTTTAGAGTCCATTGAAGACCATTTGGAGAGCATGAAAGTCGACATCACCAAGAATATTCCCATCGATTCCAAGTTGTTCACCTTACTTGAAATCGATGAGCATTAGGCTTAGCATTGTGTAATTCGGCCTCATGGGCCTTTATTTTATCTTAGATTAGTTATTTATTTAGTCTAGAAGACATTGGGTTGGGCCTTGTTTGACTAAGTCCAATCCTTGCTTAATTATGTAATGTTATTTACTTTTCCTAGTAGGACAAGGAGTAGGCTATTTCCTTGTTCCTTCCTTTATGTATTGCCGCCCCTTATAGGGATTGGAGTAGGTTATGCGCCAACCCCTCCCCTATATAACGGCTCTTTTATCTCTTGAAAACATAAATTGAGTTGATTAATAAAATTGAGGTTTTTACACCCAAATTGATTATCTTAGCTTCATTGTTCTAGTTTGAGCAAACTTAGGGTTCTTCAATCTTGTAGAGTCCTAACAAGCAATTAGGTTGTGATTGCTTAATTGTTTGTGAATCTTGTGATCTTGAGAGTTCAATTGCAGGTCTAATTGAGTGCTTAAGTCCGACGAAAGAGGAGAAATAGCCTTGTGAAGGTCATCGACATACACATCTAGAAGTTGAAGAAGTTCAAGTCGACTTTGGTGGATATTCAAAGGGTAGATTTGAATCTAATACAACTAGATTCGTATCAGTTTTTGTGCTAAACATAGTTCTTAGCAAAACTCTTTCTGGATGCGTTTTTTCGCGCAATGAGTGCTCAAAAGTCGTGTGTCGGAGTGAGATGAGCTTGTTAAACAGTGCTATGCACAAAGAAAGCTCTCCTCGATGTCCAAAGAATCAACTTTGCGCGTTTGTATCCAACACATCGTTCTTAGTGGTTTGTCGGAGTGAGATGAACTTTTTGGACAGCCCTGTCTAGAAACAAAGCTTTCCTAGAAGCCCAAAACCTCAACTTTGAGCGGTTGTATGCAAAACGTCAATTTTAGCGAAAGGCTCATTCCAGATGCATTTTTTGCGCAACGAGTGCTCAAATGTCGTGCGTCGAAGTGCGATGAGATTGTTGGACAGCCCTGTGAACAAACAAAGCTTTCACGAAGTCCAAAGCCTCAACTTTGCGCGTTTTTGTTCTAAACATAGTTCTAAGCAAAACACTTTCTAGAGGCGTTTTTTCGCGAAACGAGTGCTCAAGAGTCGTGTGTCGGAGTGAGATGAGCTTGTTAGACAGCGCTATGCACAAACAAAGCTCTCCTCGATGTCCAAAGCATCAACTTTGCGCGTTTGTATGCAACACATCGTTCTTAGCGGTTTGTCGGAATGCGATGAACTTTTTGGACAGCCCTGTGCACAAACAAAGCTTTCCTAGACGCCCAAAACCTCAACTTTGAGCGTTTGTGTGCAAAACATCGTTTTGAGGAACAAGCTCATTACAGATGCGTTTTTTGCGCAAGGAGTGCTCAAATGTCATGCGTCGGAGTGAGTTGAGCAAGTTGGACAGCCCTGTCCACAAACAAAGTTTTCCCCGAAGTCCAAAACCTCAACTTATCATCATTTTGAGCATAACATCATTCATCGCAAAACTCTTTTTCTGGATGCGATTTTTTTGTGCAATGAGTGCTCAAAAGTCGTTTGCTAGAGTAAGATGAGCAAGATGGACAGCCCTATGCGTAAACAAAGCTCTCCTCGAAGTCCAAGGCATCAACTTTGCGAGTATGTATGCCAAACATCGTTCTTAGCGGTGTATCAGAGTGAGATGAGCTATTTGGACAGCCCTGCGCACAAACAAAGCTTTCCTAGAAGCCCAAAACCTCAACTCTAAGCAGTTGTACGCAAAACATCATTTTTTGCGAAAGGCTCATTCCAGATGCATTTTTTGCGCTACGAGTGCTTAAATGTCGTGCGTCGAAGTGCAATGAGATTGTTCGACAGCCCTATGCACAAACAAAACTTTCCTCGAAGTCCAAAGCGTCAATTTTGCACATTTTTGTGCTAAAAATAGTTTTTAGCAGAACTCTTTCTGGATGCGTTTTTTCGCGCAACGAGTGCTCAAAAGTCGTGTGTCGGAGTGAGATGAGCTTGTTAGATAGCGCTATGCACAAACAAAGCTCTCCTCGAAGTCCAGAGCATCAACTTTGCGCGTTTGTTTGCAACACATCGTTCTTAGCGGTGTGTTGGAGTGAGATGAACTTTTTGAACAGCCCTATGCACAAACAAAGCTTTCATGGAAGCCCAAAATCTCAACTTTGAGCAGTTCTATGCAAAACATCATTTTCAGCGAAAGGCTCATTCCAGATGCATTTTTTGCGCAACGAGTGCTCAAATGTCATGCGTCGAAGTGAGTTGAGAATGTTGGACAGCCCTGTGCACAAACAAAGTTTTCCCCGAAGTCCAAAACCTCAACTTATCATCATTTTGTGCAAAACATCGTTCTTAGCAAAACTCATTTTCCGGATGCAATTTTTTTGTGCAATGAGTGTTCAAAAGTCGTTTGCTAGAGTAAGATGAGCAAGATGGACAGTCCTATGCATAAACAAAGCTCTCCTCGAAGTGCAAAGCATCAACTTTGCGAGTATGTATGCCAAACATCGTTCTTAGCGGTGTATCGGAGTGAGATGAGCTATGTGGACAGACCTGTGCACAAACAAAGCTTTCCTAGAAGCCCAAAACCTCAACTTTGAGCGGTTGTATGCAAAACATCATTTTTTGCAAAAGGCTCATTCCATATGCATTTTTTGCGCAACGAGTGCTCAAATGTCGTGCGTCGAAGTGCGATGAGATTGTTGGACAACCCTGTGCACAAACAAAGCTTGTTAGGCAGCGCTATGCACAAACAAAGCTCTCCTCGATGTCCAAAGGATCAACTTTGCGCATTCGTATGCAACACATCGTTCTTATCAGTTTGTCGGAGTGAGATGAACTTTTTGGATAGCCCTGTGCACAAACAAAGCTTTCCTAGAAGCCCAAAACCTCAACTTTGAGCGGTTGTATGCAAAACATCATTTTTAGCGAAAGGCTCATTCCAGCTGCATTTTTTACGCTACGAGTCCTCAAATGTCGTGCGTCGAAGTGCAATTAGATTGTTCGACAGCCCTATGCACAAACAAAGCTTTCTTCGAAGTCCAAAGCGTCAATTTTGCACATTTTTGTGCTAAACATAGTTCTTAGCAGAACTCTTTTTGGATGCGTTTTTTCGCGCAACGAGTGCTCAAGAGTCGTGTGTCGGAGTGAGATGAGCTTGTTAGATAGCGCTATGCACAAACAAAGCTCTTCTCGAAGTCCAAAGCATCAACTTTTCGAGTTTGTATGCAACACATCGTTCTTAGCGGTTTGTCGGAGTGAGATGAACTTTTTGGACAGCCCTGTGAAGAAACAAAGCTTTCCTAGAAGCACAAAACCTCAACTTTGAGCGGTTGTATGCAAAACAACATTTTTAGCGAAAGGCTCATTCCTGGTGCATTTTTTGCTCAAGGAGTGCTCAAATGTCGTGCGTCGAATTGCGATGAGATTGTTGGATAGCCCTGTGCACAAACAAAGCTTTCACGAAGTCCAAAGCCT
>AWWV01016397.1:0-11489 GCA_001974805.1 Corchorus capsularis
ATTTTTTGCGCAACGAGTGCTCAAATGTCGTGCGTCGAAGTGCGATGAGATTGTTCGACAGTCCTGTTCACAAACAAAGCTTGTTAGGCAGCGCTATGCACAAACAAAGCTCTACTCGATGTCCAAAGCATCAACGTTGCGCATTTGTATGCAACACATTGTTCTTAGCAGTTTGTCGGAGTGAGATGAACTTTTTGGATAGCCCTGTGACACAAACAAAGCTTTCCTAGAAGCCCAAACCCTCAACTTTGAGCGGTTGTATGCAAAACATCATTTTTAGCGAAAGGCTCATTCCAGATGCATTTTTTGCGCTACGAGTGCTCAAATGTCGTGCGTCGAATTGCGATGAGATTGTTGGACAGCCCTGTGCACAAAAAAAGCTTTCCTCGAAGTCCAAAACCTCAACTCTGAGCGGTTCTTTGCAAAACATCATTTTTAGCGAAAGACTCATTCCAGATGCATTTTTTGCGCAACGAGTGCTCAAATGTCGTGCATCGAATTGCGATCAGATTGTTGGACAGCCCTGTGCACAAACAAAGCTTTCACGAAGTCCAAAGCCTCAACTTTGCGCGTTTTTGTGCTAAACATAGTTCTTAGCAAAACTCTTTCTGAATGCGTTTTTTCGCGCAACGAGTGCTCAAAAGTCGTGTGTCGGAATGAGATGAGCTTGATAGACAGCGCTATGCACAAACAAAGCTCTCCTCGAAGTCCAAAGCATCAACTTTGCGCGTTTGTATGCAACACATCGTTCGTAGCGGTTTGTCGGAATGAGATGAACTTTTTGGACAGCCCTATGCACAAACAAAACTTTCCTAGAAGCCCAAAACCTCAACTTTGAGCGTTTGTGTGCAAAACATCGTTTTGAGGAACAAGCTCATTACATATGCGTTTTTTGCGCAATGAGTGCTCAAATGTCATGCGTCGGAGTGAGTTGAGCATGTTGGACTGCCCTGTGCACAAACAAAGTTTTCCCCGAAGTCCAAAACCTCAACTTATCATCATTTTGTGCAAAACATCGTTCTTAGCAAAACTCATTTTCCGGATGCAATTTTTTTGTGCAATGAGTGTTCAAAAGTCGTTTGCTAGAGTAAGATGAGCAAGATGGATAGCCCTATGCATAAACAAAGCTCTCCTCGAAGTCCAAAGCGTCAATTTTGCACTTTTTTGTGCTAAACATAGTTCTTAGCAGAACTCTTTCCGGATGCGTTTTTTCGCGCAACGAGTGCTCAAAAGTCGTGTGTCGGAGTGAGATGAGCTTGTTAGACAGCGCTATGCACAAACAAAGCTCTCCTCGATGTCCAAAGGATCAACTTTGCGCATTCGTATGCAACACATCGTTCTTAGCAGTTTGTCGGAGTGAGATGAACTTTTTGGATAGCCCTGTGCACAAACAAAGCTTTCCTAGAAGCCCAAAACCTCAACTTTGAGCGGTTGTATGCAAAACATCATTTTTAGCGAAAGGCTCATTCCAGATGTAGTTCTTACGCTACGAGTGCTCAAATGTCGTGCGTCGAAGTGCAATTAGATTGTTCGACAGCCCTATGCACAAACAAAGTTTTCTTCGAAGTCCAAAGCATCAATTTTGCACATTTTTGTACTAAACATAGTTCTTTGCAGAACTCTTTCTGGATGCGTTTTATCGCGCAACGAGTGCTCAAAAGTCGAGTGTCGGAGTGAGATGAGCTTGTTAGACAGCGCTATGCACAAACAAAGCTCTCCTCGAAGTCCAAAGCATCAACTTTGTGCATTTGTTTGCAACACATCGTTCTTAGCGGTGTGTTGGAGTGAGATGAGCTTTTTGAACAGCCCTATGCACAAACAAAGCTTTCCTGGAAGCCCAAAATCTCAACTTTGAGCAGTTCTATGCAAAATATCATTTTTAGCGAAAGGCTCATTCCAGATGCATTTTTTGCGCAACGAGTGCTCAAATGTCGTGCGTCGAATTGCGATGAGATTGTTGGACAGTCCTGTGCACAAACAAAGCTTTCACGAAGTCCAAAGCCTCAACTCTCCGCGTTTTTGTGCTAAACATAGTTCTTAGCAAAACTCTTTCTGGATGCGTTTTTCCCGAAACGAGTGCTCAAAAGTCGTGTGTCGGAGTGAGATGAGCTTGTTGGACAGTGCTATGCACAAACAAGGCTCTCCTCGAAGTCCAAAGCATCAATTTTTGCGAGTTTGTATGCAACACATCGTTCTTAGCGGTTTGTCGGAGTGAGATGAACTTTTTGGACAGCCCTGTGCAGTAACAAAGCTTTCCTAGAAGCCCAAAACCTCAACTTTGAATGGTTGTATGCAAAACATCATTTTTAGCGAAAGGATCATTCCGGGTGCATTTTTTGCGCAATGAGTGCTCAAATGTCGTGCGTATAATTGCGATGAGATTGTTGGACAGCCCTGTGCACAAACAAAGCTTTCATGAAGTCCAAAGCCTCAACTTTGCGCGTTTTTGTGCTAAACATAGTTCTTAGCAGAACTCTTTCTAGATGCGTTTTTTCGCGAAACGAGTGCTCAAAGGTCGTGTGTCAGAGTGAGATGAGCTTGTTAGACAGCGCTATGCACAAACAAAGCTCTCCTCGATGTCCAACTGTCACAACGTCCGGGTCCAGGGGGTACCGAAATCCTATAGGAGTCGCCACTAATCTTTTTTAACCTAGGTGTAATTAGCCACCTATCAGATTATTAACCCTGATGTTAACCTAAGCTTGGCGAAGATAACAATAAACCTAATAAACGGTCTTCTAACCAGAGTCTTAAAGGTTCAGGAGTCGGGTACGCGTGGGGAAGGATTAGCACCCCCACGACGCCAGTCAAAAGACGGCACTGACTAGTCTAGACTTAATTATGGGTTTCTATTATTGGTTGCTATTATTCTTGAATATTTTCATGCCTTTAGACTCTCTTCTTTTTTTCTTTATTTTTTCCTTAAAACTGACTTTTCTTCTTTTATTTATTTTCCTTGTTTAGATATCCTTCTTTACCCTTTTCTTACTTTACTTTTTCTTTTTTAAGGATTATTGAATATCAACTATTTTCTTTCAACTTAAATTATTAAATACCATTTTTATTCGCTTTTTATTGATTACTCTTTACTCTTTACTCTTTACCATTTTTATTCGCTTCTCACTTCTTACTATTTTTTCTTTACTGATTACTTTTTACTCTTTACTCTTTACTGATTACTCTTTACTAT
Organism: Corchorus capsularis; assembly: GCA_001974805.1. Taxonomy (NCBI): domain Eukaryota; kingdom Viridiplantae; phylum Streptophyta; class Magnoliopsida; order Malvales; family Malvaceae; genus Corchorus; species Corchorus capsularis. The sequence continues at coordinate 3,191 of AWWV01016397.1, forward strand.
TTTTTTCTTTTACTTTTTACTATTTACCATTTCACTTATTACTGATTACCCTTTTACTCTTTTCTAATTACCATTTTACTTTTCACTGATTACCTTTACTTTTTACTGATTACCACTTTACTTTTTATTGATTACCTTTTTACTTTTTACTGATTACCATTACTTCTTACTGATTACTATTACTCTTTACTGATTACCATTTTTTCTTTATTGATTACTTTTTACTATACTTTTTACCATTTTACTTTTTACTGATTTCTCTTTACTTTACTCTTTACCATTTTACTTTTACTAATTACTCTTTATTTTTTACTAATTTTACTGTTTACTGATTACCATTACTTTTTACTGATTACTATTACTCTTTTCTAATTACCATTTTTCCTTTTACTAATTATCCTTACTTTTTACTGATTACTATTTTACTCTTTTCTAATTACTCTGATTATCACTTTACTCTTTACTGAGTGCTTTTTCTTATTGACCTTAGTCACTGATTACTTTTCCTTATTGAACTTAATTTACTGATTGCCTTTTTACTTTTTGGAACTTAATTACTCTGATTACCCCTTTTCACTTTTCTGACTGATCCCATTTTTTTCTTTTCCTTTTAGATTTTTCTTCTATGATTCTTAACTTATTGATACACTAGAATCTTAAATGCATGAAGTTCCAATTTGAGATTAATTACCCATCAATTATACGAGGAACCCCTTCAGTCGCCTCCCAATAAATGGTAAACGACCTTTGGAAGTTTCCAAGCCTCCGGGAGAAGGCAAGCAAACTCAGACACGCATGAATGAGCCGCCAACCTTTCCCATCATGGGATCATTTGATTTGAATCTCATGAGCATGGTAATAACAACATTTAAAGAAAATTAAGTATGAATGCAAATGCTTAACTAACCTTTTTGTTTTCAATTTTTGATTTTGCAAGCTTATTGATGACTTCAAACTGAACTACCAACTTAATCATGAAAGCTAAAACTCTATTTAGACTAGATTTCACAATCAAAAGTAAATTAAAGGCCAAGTTACTACTCTTTGCTCAAAATCAATTCTTGATTACTAACTAAAACTCTTTAACTTCAACTTACCAATCTTCCTACACTTAATCTTTAATCTCGAGCTACCAACACTTAGTTCCTTAGTTATCTTATTTTTTACTATTATTATTTTTTTAAAAAAAAATGCCAATACATTCCAATTTTTGAACTAAAGCTCAGATTTTTACTTTTAATTGACCAAAATTATTTCCAAATTTTAAAGCTATTACTAATCTATTCCCTATCCTAACTTAAAAAGCCAACTCTGTGATTCTAATTATTAATTCCTAAAGGCTGATTTTAATTTCCCCTAAGTCTAACTTCTAAAATTAATCAACAAACTAGTAGGTTGAAACTAATTTAATCAAATAAACCTACCCAACGGGCTTACAACCCAATAGCAAACCCAAATATTTCACAAATTGATAGAAACCCAAATGAATAAAAGAATTTAAAAGCCCAAATAAGAATGTACCCAAATTAAACGGGGCCTACGTGGGTGCAAGGCGGGTCGGGTTGAGGAAGAGTATAAAAATTTTCTTTCTTCTTGTTCTTCAAACATTTGAAACCCTAGCCACCAAGACTGTCGCCGCCTGGAATTACTTCCGCCGCGCCGGGGAAATTTTCCGCCGTGAACAAGCCTGAAACTTCACCAACTGATCCCTCTTGACTCCCCTAGCTCAAATCTCAACTTCTTTTTCACAAATAGAGCCTAGATTTTGCGAAAAATGGCTTTACCCGAACCTAAGTAACCATCTCCGATCTCAAAATTACACCATCTGATGAAAGCCCTGACCTCGAAACTGTTTAAAGGTCGTTCCTTTCATCGACATGGCCTGAAAACTACTAGAAATCTCCGAGACCTACTACCCGAAACTGAAATACCCTCAACTCCGGCGGAATCACCACCGTAGGCCCTTAAACGCAACAAGCCCAAAAACTTCCTGAGTTTTACTGGAAAATGGAAGGCAGAGGAAGGCGATTCGAGACTCAAAAGAAAAAAAAACTCAACCAAAGGTAGCAACTTTTTCCTATTTTTTGATCTTTTCTATCTCCACCTTTCTCTATTTTTTATTTTCTGTATTTTCCTTCCTAAAAGAAAAATTTAAGACTCTTCAAGAACCCTTTTTTTTTTAATTTTTGTATTTATTTTTACTGTACAAAAAAAACAACCCTACTGCCTCCTCCTAAAAAACTCTCCAAAAAAAAAACCCCTTTGCTCTGTTAAACCTCCTCCCTTTTTATTGTACTAATTCTCTCCTTTCTTTTGTCATCTTGTGCAGGTTAAAATTGTTCTAGCATCGACTCTCTTGTTGTCCTTTTTCATTTTTGGCTCCATGTGCAGGTGTATTTGTGTTGCAAAGGGGATGAGCTAGCAATCCTCACATTCACTAGGTAACACGTTCTTTCTTTGTCCCCTTCCTTTGTGAATTTTATCCGCTGCTGCTTTATTTCCATTGCTCTTGTGTCTTCCTTGCTTTGTCTTGGCATGTCCTCCGATTGACTCTTATTCAAAGCCTTTGGATTTCTGACTTTATTTCTGATTGCATTGCTTGTTGACACTTGCTTTGCTGAGTGTACCCTTCCCCAGGAACCTTTATTGCATTAGATCCTACCTAGGACGTGATCAATCTGTTTTTTAGTCTTTTCTTATTTTGCACAAATCCTATGCATTTCCTGTGATTTTGTTTTGGACATGTGGTTGGTCATCAACGCCTCTTGCATTTTGTCATGTGCTCCAACGCCTCTTGCATCTTGTCATGTGCTCCAAGCCCTTTGATCTTTTACTCCTTATATAATGAATGCATGAAGTGCTCCCCCATATACTGAGAAACTATTTGTAACTTTCATTAGTATTAGAAAGGAATTAACAGATGAGAATAAGATTTTTATGCAACTAAATGATGTCATGCGGTAGTAAATAAAATGCTCTGCTTAACCATGGCTGATGAATGTTTCTGCCCTGTTTTGGTCTTTACTTGGCTATTGAGTATTTGCCTTTTGGCCACTCTGCTTCTCGGAGATGAGCCTTGTTGTTTGTGCTAGGATTTGGTTGTTGGAATGACCATTGGTGATTATGGTATTAAGCATTGTCCCATGAAATGCTTGCTGCAGAAATGTCTTTATTTGCTGCTGTCTTTAAAAATTCATAACTTTTTCAATTCAGCTCTGATTGCTGTGTTCTTGCAGGTTATGGAAGCCCGAAAGAATGCTCTTCAAGTCTCATGAAGACCATTTTGTCAAATGAGGTCAGCTTGGGTGCAATTTTGCAAACTCCACAGGTTGCGATTTCTGCCCAGGATTTCTGCAATTTTTGGAGGCCTGAACTACGGGGCCCATATCTCCTCCATCCCAAATCTGAATCCCACCGTTCTTGTGCTCAAACTGAAGCCCCAAGAGTCCTGTACGACTTTCGTTCACAAAGTTTTTCCGTTCGAGCTCTCGAAGGTAATCAAATTTTCACTTTTCCGGAACTGCACTGGTGGCAATTTACTTGGGTTGTCTTACTTTGCTTCTAACTTGCATTTTTTTACTTTATTTTTAGGAAAAGCCCATGTAAGCTACTTGGGATGATGTATTGACATTGTAAGAAGGGATAACATCTTGAGCAAGTGTTGTAAATTAAATGCTTTGTTCTCCCACCTTTCAATGTAGCAAAGACATTTAACTCATTGCCCTTTATTTATGTTAAAGTCTATGCTTAGATTGATGTACTTAAAAGTGATGTAATATGCATGAAACTAAAGGAAGAGTGTGATGTAATTGCATTAATTCTAATATGCCTTATTGTACTACTAGATGAAGATGCAAATGTCTTAATTCTAACGTGCAAAAAAGAAAATGTAAACTCCTATTGATTTCCTTTCATTGATTTAAACCCAAACCGAATGAAAACCAATTTTGTATTTATTTCTTAATCAAGTGCCGTTGCCACATTTACCTAAAAATGAATTAACTCATCTAAGTCTAAATATGAGTTAGCTAACCTAAACTAAAAGTGGACCTTAAAATGACCAAAATGCCCTTAGACTTAAAATGACTAAAATACCCCTAGGGCCCAAAATGACCAAAGTGCCCCCCTAGATGACCCTAATGCTAACTCGACCAAAATTAAAGGATATAGGACAAAAATGGGTGTCTACACCAACGCATCAACTTTGCGCTTTTGTATGCAACACATCGTTCTTAGCGGTTTGTCAGAATGAGATCAACTTTTTAGACAGCCCTGTGCACAAAAAAACTTTCCTAGAAGCCTAAAACCTCAACTTTGAGCGTCTGTGTGCAAAACATCGTTTAGAGGAACAAGCTCATTACAGATGTGTTTTTTGCGCAATGAGTGCTCCAATGTCATGCGTCGGAGTGAGTTGAGCATGTTGGACAGCCCTGTGCACAAAAAAAGTTTTCCCCGAAGTCCAAAACCTCAACTTATCATCATTTTGTGCAAAACATTGTTCTTAGCAAAACTCTTTTTCCGGATGCGATTTTTTTGTGCAATGGGTGCTCAAAAGTCGTTTGCTAGAGTGAGATGAGCAAGATGGACAGCGCTATGCACAAACAAAGCTCTCCTCGAAGTCCAAAGCATCAACTTTGCGCGTATGTATGCCAAACATCATTCTTAGCGGTGTGTCGGAGTGAGATGAGCTATTTGGACAGCCCTGTGCACAAACAAAGCTTTCCTAGAAGCCCAAAACCTCAACTTTGAGCGGTTGTATGCAAAACATCATTTTTAGCGAAAGGCTCATTCCAGGTGCATTTTTTGCGCAACGAGTGCTCAAATGTCGTGCGTTGAAGTGCGATTAAATTGTTGGACAGCCCTGTGCACAAACAAAGCTTGTTAGGCAGCGCTATGCACAAACAAAGCTCTCCTCGATGTCCAAAACATCAACTTTGCGCATTCGTATGCAACACATCGTTCTTAGTAGTTTGTCGGAGTGAGATGAACTTTTTGGATAGCCAAGTGCACAAACAAAGCTTTCCTAGAAGCCCAAACCTCAACTTTGAGCGTTTTTGTGCAAAACATCGTTTTGAGAAACAAGCTCATTACAGATGCGTTTTTTGCGCAATGAGTGCTCAAATGTCATGCGTCGTTGTGAGTGGAGGATGTTGGACAGCCCTGTGCACAAACAAAGTTTTCCCCGAAGTCCAAAACCTCAACTTATCATCATTTTGTGCAAAACATCGTTCTTAGCAAAACTCTTTTTCCGGATGCGAGTTTTTTGTGCAATGAGTGCTCAAAAGTCGTTTGCTAGAGTGAGATGAGCAAGATGGACAACCCTATGCACAAACAAAGCTCTCCACGATGTCCAAAGCATCAACTTTGCGCATTCGTATGCAAAACATCGTTCTTAGCGGTGTGTCGGAGTGAGATGAGCTATTTCGACAGACCTGTGCACAAACAAAGCTTTCCTAGAAGCCCAAAACCTCAACTTTGAGCGGTTGTATGCAAAACATCATTTTTAGCGAAAGACTCATTCCTGATGCATTTTTTGCGCTACAAGTGCTCAAATGTCGTGCGTCGAAGTGCAATGAGATTGTTCGACAGCCCTGTGCACAAACAAAGCTTTCCTCGAAGTCCAAAGCGTCAATTATGCACATTTTTGTGCTAAACATAGTTTTTAGCAGAACTCTTTTTGGATGCGTTTTTTCGTGCAACGAGTGCTCAAAAGTCGTGTGTCGGAGTGAGATGAGCTTATTACACAGCGCTATGCACAAACAAAGCTCTCCTCGAAGTCCAAAGCATCAACTTTGCACGTTTGTTTGCAACACATCGTTCTTAGCGGTGTGTTGGAGTGAGATGAGCTTTTTGAACCGCCCTATGCACAAACAAAGCTTTCTTGGAAGCCCAAAATCTCAACTTTGAGTAGTTCTATGCAAAACAGCATTTTTAGCGAAAGGCTCATTCCAGATGCAATTTTTGTGCAACGAATGCTCAAACGTCGTGCGTCGAATTGCGATGAGATTGTTGGACAACCCTGTGCACAAACAAAGCTTTCACGAAGTCCAAAGCCTCAACTTTGCGCATTTTTGTGCCAAACATAGTTCTTAGCAAAACTCTTTCTGGATGCGGTTTTTCGCGCAACGAGTGCTCAAAAGTCGTGTGTCGGAATGAGATGAGCTTGTTAGACAGCGCTATGCACAAACAAAGTTCTCCTCGAAGTCCAAAGCATCAACATTGCGAGTTTGTATGCAACACATCGTTCTTAGCGGTTTGTCGGAGTGAGATGAACTTTTTGGACAGCCCTATGCAGAAACAAAGCTTTCCTAGAAGCCCAAAACCTCAACTTTGAGCGGTTGTATGCTGATCGAGCTCAAATTATGCATATTTTTATAGCTATTTTTCTATACTTTTTACTACTTTTATATGCATTTATACCTTATTTTCTAAGTATTTGTGTTTTTAGTCTTTATGAGATGTGAAATTGAGAATTTGCTTATTTTCACTACTTTTGGAGCTATTTTGATTACTTTTTACACACATATTAGCAAAGTAATTTTGAGTATAGATTTGGAGATGCAAAGTTCGTGTTTGAAGATTTCTTGAAGATAATTTGAAGATTTGAAGATCATTGAAGAATTATTTCAAGGAGCAAGAATTGAAGATTGGAGCTAAAATTACAAAGGATTGAAGCCAAGCCCAGAAGAAGCTCTGAAGCTAAGGAATTTTGGATTATTTATATGGGAATATACTTAGCCCATATAAACTTATAATTGGAGTTAAAATCCCAATTTGTAGGCCCAATATCCAAAAGAATATCCAAATCCCGCATTAATCCCGTAGATTTGCGATATAAGTCCGTTTTCAGCGCAGTCTCGGTAGAAAGGCCATAACTTTCTGCTCAGATGTCCGTTTTAAGCCCATGAGTACTCGTTGGAAAGCTAACTCCGAGATCTACAACTTTCCTTAGAAGTCTGAAGCCCAATTCTGCCTATTTCAAGCCCGAATCTGCCAGTGAAGTTTCTGCAGAAATCCAGAAAATTCCAGAATCCTATTTTGACTTGGATTCTATTCTAGGATGACACCTAATCCTACTTGGAGTCCAAGACAGCCCTAAACCGCCCTACCCTTGTTTCTCCACTATAAATAGCCACCTTAGGTCTAGATTTTGTAAGTAATTCTATTCTTCATAAGGTATATTGTTTAGTTGAAGGTTTGGAGGAGAAAAACCCTAGGAGCCGCCGCCCCTCTCTCTTCCTCCTCTATAGATAAGTTCTTTTCTTCTTATTTGTGGATGATCACTCAATTTATGAGTGAGTAATCTTTTCTTTTCTCCAATGTAGAATTTAATTGATCTCTTGACTAATTCCATGGTGAGATTTTTGTGCTTTTTATATGAGAATTTATTTGAGTATTTCTTGGATCTCTGTATGAATTCTATGTTGCTTGTTTTGATTGATTGGGTCGACACTTTCATGATAAATTGAGTTAGCATTAGCTAGATTAGGTTGTGAATTAATCACTCCAGCTTAATTTTATGTAGCAATTGGATGTGAATTAATCCTCCATCCAAGAGAGAAAAGAATCAATGGGCGAGAAATTTCTCATTGTGTTTGTTATTAAATTACTTGTTCTTCATGCTTTATTCCTAAGTGATCTCTAAGCCCTAAGAAAGTAATTGATTGCTGAAAGAGTAAAAGGGATAGATTGACTTTAATCGGTAATCTAATCTAATTAAGGTAATTTAGGTTAAGTCCGACAAGCTATTCAAGGTTCTCATAATCTTTAGATATCGATGATCCATGTTATTGTTGTCAAGAGGGATATTAATTCTATGTTGGAGGTTGTTTCTATTTAATTGTTATTTTCGATATTATTCACTGCTTTTGATTAATTGTTTTCTTTATTTTCTTGATTGCTTTCGTAGTTAATTTACTTAGTTAAGATTTAATTTTAATTCTTCTTTAAATTCTCTTTATTAATTTGTTTTGTTTGAGAAAAGAAAGAGTCGTTCTCTCTGTGGGATCGACCCCTACTTGCCCTAGCTAGTTTAGCTAGTAATTGTTGGGATAATTATTTATTTTATGGTCATTGACGACACGATCAGAGTGCTCAAATGTCGGGCGTCGAAGTGCGATGAGATTGTTTCACAGCCCTGTGCACAAACAAAGCTTGTTAGGCAGTGCTATGCACAAACAAAGCTCTCCTCGATGTCCAAAGCATCAACTTTGCGCATTCGTATGCAAAACATCGTTCTTAGCAGTTTGTCGGAGTGAGATGAACTTTTTGGATAGCCATGTGCACAAACAAAGGCTTT
>AWWV01016401.1:0-150454 GCA_001974805.1 Corchorus capsularis
AATTTATGATCGTGTCGTCTATGAGCATAAAAATAATCCCCACAAATAACTAACTAGAATAGCTAGGGCAAGTAGGGGTCGAATCCCACAGAGAAGGTTTATTTGATGAAAAATCAAAAAATAGAAAGATCTTTTCCAAAAATCGATTAGAAAACAGGGGATTGAATAAATTAATTATAAAGAAAACAATTAAACTAAAAATCAAAGCAAAGGAAATCAAATCTAAATCTAATCTAAATCTAAAGCAGATTATAAAGCAAATTAATAAAGCAGATTAATAAAGCAAACAATAATTAAAAAGCATACTTCTTCACCAGTGGTATCCTTCAATCAAATTAACTATGGATCCTAGATTTAAAAGGTGAATTTCGCATCTTATTCTTGACTGACAACTGATATAGGTTTCCCAACATGTATTTTAGATAAGAGGCCGATTAGAGCTGCAGTTATCCCTATTATTCCTTCAACGATCGATTACTTTCTTAGGGCTTAAAGATCACTTGAGAACAAAGCATTAAGAACTGTTAATTTTACACACATGCCTACGAATAGAACCATACGAAGAGAAATTTCTCGCCCTCCGGTAGACAAATACCCATTAAGCAGCGATTAAACAAACCTAATTTGCTACATACAATCAAACTTGAGTGATTAATTCTAAGTATGATCTAGCCATAGATCTTCCTCTTACATCCTTAGTGGCCACATAATTCAGATAAGATTCAGAATCATAAAATTATTCTAGGGTTTTGACTACTATCATCAAGAACTTAACACAAAATTATAAGTATAGAAATCTCACCATAATTAATTGATTGAATTCACCAAGGGATCAGAAGTATTAAGGATTTAGCTACTCATGGATTTAGGAAAATCCATGAGAGGCATAAGAATACTTACAGGACTGGGAGAAGCGGAATCTCCCCTTTGAGACCCTAGGGACGTCGCACCCCTCTATTGCTAGAGAGGGTGTCGACTTCTCCCTCTTCTAAAACTAGAGAAAAAACCTAAAAACTAAAGAAAGGTAGAAAAAGAGAATAAACTAAATCTTTGATGTGTAAAAGTATGTGATTTGTGATACAGGAGGTGGCTATTTATAGTGGGTAGGACGGTTTAGGCTCTTCTTGGTCTCCAAGTAGGATTAGGTGTCATCCTAGAGTAGTCTCCAAGTCAAAAGAGGACTTCTAGAATTTCCTGGAAATTTCCTGGAATTGGGCAGGAACTTCGACTTCAGTTTCTGGCTTGAAGATGGCAGATCTGGGCTTTGCACTTCAAAAGAAAGTTGTAGAGCTCGGAGTTAGCTTTCCAACGGCTACTCATGGGCTTAAAACGGACATCTGAGCAGAAAGTTATGGCCTTTCTACGAAGACTGCGCTGAAACCAGGCTAATATCGCAAATCTACAGGATTAATGCGGGATTTGGATATTATTTTGGATATGGGGCCTACAAATTGGGATTTTAACTCCAATTATAGGTTTATATGGGCTGAGTATATTCCCATATAAATAATCCAAAAATCCTCAACTTCAGGGCTTCATCTGGGCTTGTGTTCAATCCTTAATAAATTAAGCTCCAAATCTTCAATTTTGCTTCTTGAATTAATTCTTCAAATCTTCAAAATATCTTCAATCACGAACTTCGAATCTTCAAATCTTCATTCCAAGTGGCTAAATCCATAGTTGAGTAAAAAGTCTCCAAAATAGCTCCAAAAAGAGTGAAAAACAATAAGTATTCACTTTTCTTGTCTTCAGGACCTAAAAACACAAATACTTACAAAACAGGGTAAAAACACATATAAAAATAGCAAAAAGTATATAAAAGTAGCTATAAAAACATGCATAATTTGAGCTCGATTACCAGATAATCCATATGGGTGTGTAAACCTCTCAACTTTATTGAAAACTTGACTTGTGTTTACAAGAGGGGGATGGTCCCTTTATATAGTAGTAGGGGACGCACCTCTCCCTAATCCTAAAGCCATAAGGGCGGCATAACATAAAGGAAGGAACAAGGAAATAGCCTACTCCTTGTCCTACTAGGAAAAGTAAATAACATTACATAATTAAGCAAGGATTGGACTTAGTCAAACAAGGCCCAACCCAATGTCTTCTAAACTAAATAAATAGCTAAACTAAGATAGAATAAATGCCCAATTAGCCGAATTACACAATGCTAAAGCCTAATGCTCATCGATTTCAAGTAAGGTGAACACTTTAGAATCGATGGGAATATTCTTGGTGATGTCGACTTCAATGCTCTCCAATTGGTCTTCAATGGACTCTAAACCTCCAAGATGAGATCTAACAAAGCCCAATAAAGCTTCCTTGAACCTTTTAGCCCGAGCCCTTATCATTGGACCTTGCGGAATGGCTAAAGGATCCATTGGCCGGTTGTGACCGGTTGGTGCGCGGTCTTATGCGATGCTCCCATGCAATGGCCGGTCATGACCGGTCATAGTCCCATGCGATGGCGCGGCTACTCCATGCTTTGGCCTGTCATGTGCGATGGCATCATCTCCTAACTCCTCCAAGCTTGCCTTTAAACCGGAATCAACCTTGACAACTTCTTGAACCTCCAAGCTATCTCCAAGTTTATCCGAGCAATGATCTCCAATGGCTCCATTGTGCTCTTCTAAGCCATGATAAGCCCTTAGCGCATCACCATGCATGACCAAAGATGGTCAAACCACCATCCAATGCTCAAAAGGGTGTGTGGCAAAAAGTGCAACATCCCAAGTTTCCTGTGCAAAGAAATAGGAAGACTTGGAGAAGACGAGAACTCCGAAAGAGAGCAAAAGCTCGAAAGGAGGAAGAAGATAACGCCATGCAAGTTGATGAGAGTGGATGTGGACTCCCAAAGGAACCACCACCCATCGATGAGTGATCAGACCAAAATTATGCATCTTTTTATGGTCATTTTCCTATGCTTTTTGGGTATTTTATGCTTGATTATGACTTATATTTGGTATATTTGTGTTCATAGGTGTTGAAGAGAAGAAAAATGCAAAATCATCAATTTTGTATCTTTTTGGAGTCTTTTTGGATGATTTATGACACAAGTATTTTCCCAGGACATTTTGGATGAAGAATGGAGCTATCATGTTCGAGATTGAAGAGCTTGAAGGGTGAATTTTATACCTATCAAGGTTATATAGTTGATTGCCAAGAGTTTTCAAGGCAAAGGAGCAAAGACAAGTTCAAGGCAAGAAGACATATCAAGGTGTTGAACCAAGCACTAGAGCACCTGGGTGATCAGAAAAAACCACATGGGTCTTCAGGCAGGCCATGTGGGCGCCCAGGGGGAGTCGGGACAGCCATAACCCAGCCACCACAATCGGCAACCCATGTCAGTTCCTCTTGAAGCTACTTCAATACTTTCCAAATTTGGCGACAGTTCTGTAAATCAGCCATAACTTTGGATCTAGAGCTCCGTTTGAGCCGTATGAGTAGGCAATGGAAAGCTAACTCCGAGAGCTACAACTTTGATGTTTTCGTCAAAGCCCAGTTTGGACATTTTCATGGACGAAAATGCCCCTGAAGTCAGCGGACAGAAACTGTCATGGGCCTGTTTTGCGGGATTGACCAAATTGAGCCCAAAATCCTATTTGGATTAGCTTGAAGACTTGGAGAAAAGCCCAGCACGTCCCTAGGGTTTTTTTAAGCCATTTAGAACTCTAAATTAAACCCTAGGCAGCCCCTATATATACCCTCTTATCCTAGAACCCTAGTAACATTCTACACACCTTTTCTCAACGTTTACTCTTGTTATTTGCGATTTGGAGAGGAGGCAGCCGCCCACCTCTAGTTTTGTAAGTCTCTCAACGATCCATGAGTAGCTAAACTCTTATACTTCTTTTCCTTAGGTATTTTTGATCAATGAATCTATGGTGAGACTTTTGTTCTTAATAATTTGATTTTTTTGTTTGAATATGTTTCTTATCCCTGTGCTTCATCTTATGTGTTCATATTTTGATTGATTTGATGTACAACTTATCTTGAGATTTATGAATGCTATTGTTAGATTCAAGTAGCTTGAGTCAAGTTAAAGTTGGTCGAAGTGACAATTGTTAATCTAGGAGTCCTAGGTTCAATGAGATTATCAAACCTTATCGAAATCTTTAGGCCGAGATGGAAAATTGATGTAGATGAGTTTGGTATTGATTTATCATGCATGTGGATAAGTAAAGCTTAATGCTTGTACTAGGAAGGGGTGAAACCTAGATCAGAACAATAGAGATTGATTTTTGCAAGTTGCGGATTAATTCTTTTAGATTGTTGGAATTAGCATTACGTTTGTTCCTATACCAATTATTCAAATGGAGTTGTTTAAGATATTAAGAGGATTACTTTGTTCCAATGAAAGTTGATGTCTACGCCTTAGGCTATATACCGATTTGGGATGATTTATGATTCTTAATTGATTGCAATTTAAGTCAAATTCATGTTTTGTGTCTGTGATTCATGATGTACATGATCAAAATAATTACCTAAAGGAGAAGAAGTATGCTTTTACTCATTGTTTTTCTCAAACTCTTTTCTAGATCTTAAGTTTAGATTTCTTTTATTGTTTTCTAGTTTAATTTAGCTATTTTGAAAAATCCTTAAAATCCCTTTTCTTTAGTGTAATTTGGCTTTAATTTGCTCCTACCTTCTATGTGGATTCGACCCCTACTTGCCCTAGCTAGTAGTTATTGGTTTGTGGAGATTTATTTTGTGGTTTGTTAAACGACCGATCACAATTTTGGCGCCGTTGCCGGGGAAGGAAGGAAGCAACAAGAGAATTGAAGACAAATCACTACCTAAGAATTTCTTACCCTTTATCTTTATCTTTTTCGTTTTGTTTATTTTTATTTTTCTTTTTATTTTCTTTGGTACTTTTAATTGTTGATTTTTTTTTTGTTTAAGTTCTTTCTAGGAGTTGTATGCCAAATACAAGGAGTAGTGGTACTAAAGACTTAGTATTCAATTCTGAGCTAGAACGTACACTCTATACACTAAGGAAGGAGAATTTGACTCGAGAGCAAGGAGGAGATTTGATCGAGTCAAAAACAACCCTATTTTTATGGCTATTTTTCTATGTTTTTGGGTCTATTTATGCTCTAATTTGCTTTATTTTGATGATATTTGTGCTTTGAGTCTTTATGAGATGTGAAATTGGAAATTTGTTAATTTTCACTACTTTTGGAGCTATTTTGATGACTTTTTACATAGATAAGAGTAAAGTAATTTTGAGTATAGATTTGAAGATGCAAAGTTCGTGTTTGAAGATTTCTTGAAGATAATTTGAAGACTTGAAGATCATTGAAGAATTATTTCAAGGAGCAAGAATTGAAGATTGGAGCTTTAATTGCGAAAGATTGAATACAAGCCCTGAAGAAGCCCGAAAGCTTTGGAATTTTGGATATTTTATATGGGAAATTACTCAGCCCATATAAGTCCATATAAGTCCATAATTGGAGTTATAATCCCAATTAATTCCGATTGGACCCTTCAAAATATCCAAATCCCGTAATTTCCCGTAACTAGTCCTATTTGGAGTAGGAAATTCCAAAATCCTATTTTGACTTGGATTCTACTCTAGGATGACATCTAATCCAACTTGGAGACTAAGTCAGCCCCTAGAACGTCCTAGCCTCTTTTCCTAAGTCTAATAGGAGTCTTTAGGTTATTTTTCTCCTATAAATAGCCACCTTAGGTCTAGGTTTTTTATGTATTCTCTCTTTAGAAAAATATATTGTAGATTTGCTTGAAGATTTGGAGGATAAACTCTTGGAGCCGCCGCCCCCTCTTCTTCTTCTTCCATAGATAAGTTTTCTTCTTCTTATTTGTGGATGCTCACTCAATTCATGAGTGAGTAATCCTTTTCTTTTCTCCAATGTAGAATTTAATTGATCTCTTGACTTATATCATGGTGAGATTTTGTGCTTATATATGAAAATTGTTTTGGGTATTTCTTAAATCTCTGCATGAATTCCATGTTAACTTGTTTGATTGGTTGAAGTCGACAATATCATGACAATTGAGTTTGCATTAGCTAAATTAAATCTTGAAGGATCTTTGGATTTAATTGTGTGGTAGCAATTGGAGATGAAGGATCTTCTTTCCAAGGGAAATAAGAATCAATGGGTGAGTAATTGCTTGTTGTGCTTGTAAATTACAAGATCTTAATGCTTTATTCTTGAGTAATTATCACACTGGATCAAGAGGTAGTTGTTTAAAGAATAAAAGGGATAATTCACAACTGGATCAAGAGCTTTATCTAATTTAGGTAATTTAAGATTAAATTCCAAGCAAGCTATTCAACGTTTTCATAATCTTTAGATATCATCCATGTTATTTATGTCAAGAGGGAGATTAATTCTATGTTGGAGGGTTTTCTTTAATTATTTTCTCAATCTATTCACTGCTTTTTAATTAATTGTTTTCTTTAATTTTCTTGATTGCTTTCTTAGTTAATTTTACTAGTTTGCTAGATTTAATTAAATTCTACTTCCAAAATTCTTTTTATTTATTTTGTTTTTAATAAGAAAAAGAATAACAACTTATCTCTCTGTGGGATTGACCCCTACTTGCCCTAGTTATTTATAGTTAGTAATTGTTGGGATTATTTTTATGATTGCTGACGACCGATCATAAATTTTGGCGCCGTTGCCGGGGAGGTTGTGTTTAATTTTCTTTTTCTTTTATTTTACTATTAGATTAGATTTGCACTTGATCATCTTTGTTTTGCAGAAAAGATCCAATGGAGCAATCACGTTCATTAAGGGAGCTAAATTTCAACTGTGAATTGCCGCCCCTCTGTATTGACTATCCAACTATGGATATGTCTTACAAATTGAAGCCAGGAGTGATCTGTATGTTGCCGATTTTTCAAGGAGAATCTCATGAGAACCCTCATGAGCATCTACAGAGTTTCTTTATCAAGTGTGCTGCAATCACTAGGACGCCTGAAGAGGACGTAAAGCTTGGAACTTTTCCTTTAACATTAGAAGGAAAAGCAAGAGACTGGTTCTTAAGCCTGCCACCAAACTCCATAAAATCTTGGAAGGGGATGGAGACAGTATTTTTGAACAAGTACTTTCCTCAAGCGAAGCGTGCTGATGTCAGAAAGAGAATCACTACTTGTCAGAAAGAGAATCACTACTTGTCAACAACTAGATGACGAGAAGTGGCACCAATACTGGGAGAGGTACAACAAGATCTGCGCGAGCTGCCCTTATCACAACCTCAGTGAAGCACTGCTAATTCAGAATTTTTATGATGGACTCCTCTATGAAGATCGAACATACATTGATTCAGCAAGTGGAGGTAGTTTTACACTCAAGACTCTAGAAGAAGCAAGGAAACTACTCAACACCATGGCAAAAAATATCTACCAGTTCAGCATGCCGAATGAGATATCAAAGCCTAAACAAGGGGTGTCTTGCGATGAGGTGATGGAGATTATGAGATCATTCACAACGGAGATTGCCAAAGAATTCAATTCAAAACTTGTCAATCTAGCTAATCAACAAGAAGCTTTGACTAACTTGGTACAGTGTGTGATCTCAAATCAAGGAGCAATTCAACAACCATTCACCTTATCACAACCACCCTTGAATTCGACACAAAGGTATGGAGTCAATTCAATTGAAGGAACCCAACTGTGGTCTGCACAAGAGATGGTATTACCTGGTATTCCACTTCCACCCGCGATATCACAACCTTTAGCACCTGCTTCCCCTGAAGTACCACCACCAATTACGATATCTAAGAATCGAGTGCCAAAAGATGAGGAAATTCCAGCCGAAAGCAAGGAGGATCAACCCACTTCATCACCAAAAGCTTCTCGACCTTGCTCAAGATTCGAAGGGATGAAAAAGATGGAGACCATTTACTGGGCCACCACCGTTTTCCTCAAAAGGTTTCGGAAATCAACTCAATTCACTTCGAAATCTAGAGGTAATATTCCTTTGCTTACTGAAATCACAAAAGTGCCCAGGTATGCTACTTTTCTTAAGGAACTATGCACCACTAAGAGTAAATTTTCTGAAAAATTTGCTTGCATGAATGAGAATATATCTGCTGCATATCAGAGAAAATTGCATCATAAATGTGAAGATTTAGGATCTTTTTCTATTCCTTGTAAAATAGGAACGAATAAGATAGAAAAAGCCATGTGTGAATTTGGTTTTCCAATTAATATTATGCCTTTTTCTATATATACACAATTGAAAATAGAACCTATGACTAAAACTGATCTTATTGTGCAATTTGCTGATAGAACTAACATTAAACTTGAGGGATTAGTTGAGAATGTTTTAGTGCAGATAGGAGATTTTGTTTTTCCTGCAGAGTTTCTATGTCCTGAAGATGAGTGAAGATGACCTTTACCTCCCTCATATGCCGCTGCTGCTAGGAAGGCCCTTTCTATCCACAGCCAGAACAAAGCTTGACATGCAAGATGGAAAACTCAGCATGGAATTTGATGGTGAAATTATTGAATTCAACATAAATGAAGCCATGAAATCTCCTGCTGAGATCCATTCCATCTGTGCTATTGATGCAATTGATTTTTGTTCTGCTCAAGTTCAATCACTTCACCATGAAGATGAACTTGAATTGGTCCTTACAAAGAGCCTGGTGGAAGAAGAAATCAATGAAGCAGAAGTCCTGACGCCTGAAGATGTAGCGGAAACCATTAGAGATTTGGAGACACTTCTTGCTGTTGAAGAAAAGGCATCAGTTTCCTATGTTCAATTGGAACCGACGCCTAAGCCCATGTCATCTATCATTCAACCTCCTGAAGTGCTGAAACCACTTCCTGAAGGCCTGAGGCATGTTTTCCTTGGAGACAAAGAGACCCTGCCTGTTGTTATTTCAAGTAAATTGAATAATTTACAAGAAGAACAACTAATCCGAGTGTTGAAGGAGTACAAGGAAGCCATTGGATGGACTGTAGCTGATATAAAAGGGATAAGTCCTACTGTATGTATGCATAGGATTCGACTAGAAGATGATGCAGTAGCAGTTCGACAGCCACAAAGAAAACTAAATCCAAACCTTGCAGAAGTTGTCAAAGAAGAAGTTCTCAAATTACTTGGAGCTGGTCTCATTTATGCTATATCAGATAGTAAATGGGTCAGTCCTGTCCAAGTAGTTCCAAAGAAGTTTGGATTCACCGTCGTAGAAAACAAGGATGGAGAGCTCGTTCCTCAAAGACTGCAGAATGGATGGAGAGTATGTATTGACTACAGAAAGCTGAATGCCGCCACAAAGAAAGACCATTTTCCATTGCCGTTCATAGACCAGATGCTGGAAAGATTAGCTTGCAAATCCTACTACTGTTTTCTGGATGGATATTCAGGATACTTTCAGATTCCAATTGCGCCTGAAGATCAAGAGAAGACCACCTTTACATGCCCTTTTGGTACGTATGCCTATACAAGAATGCCTTTTGGTTTATGCAATGCACCTGCGACTTTTCAAAGGTGTATGATGAGCATCTTTGAAGATTATGTGGGAGACAAGATGGAAGTATTCATGGACGATTTCACAGTCTATGGAGATAACTTCAATCAATGCCTTAATAATCTAGAACTCATCTTGAAAAGGTGTGTTGAAACCAAATTGGTATTGAATGCCGAAAAGTGTCACTTTATGGTAGAACAAGGCATTGTTCTAGGCCATGTGGTATCCAAAGAAGGGATGCAAGTCGACAAAGCCAAGGTTGATGTTGTCCAAAACCTGCCTTATCCAACTTGTGTCAAGGATATCCGTTCATTCTTAGGCCATGCTGGATTCTACAGAAGATTTATCAAGGATTTTTCAAAGATCTCAGCACCTATGTGTAGATTGCTTCAGAAGGAAGTAGAGTTCGAGTTTGGAGATGATTGCAAAGAAGCATTCGACAAATTGAAGACTGCACTCACCACCACTCCAATTGTGAAGCCGCCTGATTGGAAACTACCGTTCGAGATCATGTGTGATGCAAGTGACGTCGCTATTGGAGCTGTTCTAGGTCAGAGAGTAGACAAGGTACCACATGTTATCTATTATGCTTCAAGAACTCTAGATGCTGCTCAGAAAAATTACACCACCACAGAAAAAGAGATGCTTGCCGTTGTCTTTGCGTTGGAGAAGTTTCGACCATACATCTTGGGATCTAAGGTGATAATCTACTCCTATCATGCTGCATTGAGATATCTCATGTCAAAGAAAGAAGCAAAAGCTAGGCTTATGCGATGGCTTTTGTTATTTCAAGAATTTGATATCGAAATCAAGGATAAGAAGGGAGCAGAAAACGTTGTAGCTGATCATCAAAGAAGAATTGAAGGCAAGGAAGAAGAGACTGCAATTAATGAAGCACTACCCTTTGAAGACATGTTAGCCGTATCTCAACTTCCATGGTATGCTGATATTGCCAATTACTTGGTTGCTCATCGCCTTCCCCCAGATCTTAGCAAAGGAAAGAAGTTAAAGATCATAAGTGATGCCAAATATTATCTTTGGGATGATCCATACTTATGGAGGCAAGGATCTGATCAAGTCATGCGACGACGCATTCCTGAAAATGAGGTCCAATCAGTTTTAAAGTTCTGCCACAGTGATGAATGTGGAGGCCACTTTGGACACAAGAAGACCGCAAGAAAGATTTTGGACTGCGGACTTTATTGGCCTACAATCTTTAAGGATTCTTATGAATTCTGCAAGACTTGTCCACGCTGCCAGAAGGTTGGAAGCATATCAAAAAAGAACCAAATGATTCAATCACCTATATTCGTTGCTAAAGTATTCGATGTATGGGGGATTGATTTCATGGGTCCTTTTCCTCCATCAGATAAGAAGAATTACATCCTTCTAGCTGTGGACTATGTTTCTAAATGGGTTGAAGCTATCGCTACGGAGAAGGATGATGCAAGAACAGTGATCAAATTCTTGAAGAATAATATTCTTCATCGATTTGGGATACCAAGATATCTAATCAGTGATCGAGGTACTCACTTCTACAACAAGATTGTGCAAGCACTGGTTGAAAAATATGGAGTACGACATAAGGTATCTACTTCATATCATCCTCAAACTAGTGGTCAAGCTGAAGTATCAAACCGTCAAGTGAAGCTGATTTTGGAAAAGACAGTTAATGTTCAAAGAAAAGATTGGAGTATGCGACTAGGAGATGCTTTATGGGCCTATCGTACAGCTTACAAGACACCACTTGGTATGTCTCCGTACAGAATTGTGTTTGGAAAGGCATGTCATCTACCTGTGGAGATAGAACACAAAACATGGTGGGCAGTAAAACAATGCAATCTTGACTTTGACAAAGCTGGAATTCAAAGGATGCTACAATTACAAGAGCTTGAAGAAATAAGGAATGAAGCATACGAGAATTCAAGGATTTACAAGGAGAAGACTAAAGCTATCCATGACAAAGGAATTCTGCGAAGATCGTTTCATGAAGGACAAAAGGTTTTAGTTTTTAATAGTCGATTGAAGTACCATCCTGGGAAGCTAAGATCAAGATGGTATGGACCTTTTGAAGTAGTTCAAGCATATCCTAATGGAGCTGTAATGATCAAGAATCCAGAAAATCAGAAGCAGTTCAAAGTCAATGGACAAAGGCTCAAACCTTTCTTTGAACCAATGCCAACCGTGATGATTGAAGAAATTGAATTGGAAGATCTAATTTATCTTCCAACTTGAGAATGAAGAAAGGGAAAGTCGAGCTAATGACTTTAAACAAGCGCTTGTTGGGAGGCAACCCAACAATTTTAATTTCTAATTATTTTTCTTTTGTGTTAAAAAAAAAAATGGAAGCAAGGAACCATGACCGGTCATGGCTTGGTACATGCCGCACCAACCCGTGCCATGGCCCGGGCATAACCAGGCTA
The DNA here is from genome assembly GCA_001974805.1 of Corchorus capsularis. Classification (NCBI taxonomy): domain Eukaryota; kingdom Viridiplantae; phylum Streptophyta; class Magnoliopsida; order Malvales; family Malvaceae; genus Corchorus; species Corchorus capsularis. The sequence goes on from AWWV01016401.1 coordinate 11,874, forward strand.
TGCCGTGCCACCGCCAGGCTAGAGCCAGGCTAGCACGCGACAGGCCAGGCCACCAGTACCCCTCACCAGGCCGAGACCGGCCAGTCCCCGAGCTATGCCGCGCAATCTCCAGGCCAGCTCGCCCCTTGTGCCGCGCCATCCGTGCTTTTAGTCCATGTGTACTTCAAATCCTATTTTACCTAGGATTTGATTTCCTGATTGCTTTCGCCTTCAAATTATTTATTCCTAATAGGTAAGGGACTCCTATTCCAGGTATGTTTCTAACTGTTCTCTTTAAACTTTATCACTATATTAAGGCACCTCTCCTTCCCTCTTTTTAAGCTATCCAGGTATGCTTCTTAAACTTTTTCTCTTTATTTTTGTAAGCTACCTTTACATGAATTAATTTCTTGATTGCTTTTACATTGAGGACAATGTGAATTTTAAGTGTGGGGGGGTGATTACTTGATATGGGTGAATAATTGAGTCATATGTTAGTTTTTGATTGCATGAGAACCTAGGATAGAATTTGGATTGTTTATGGATTGATCTTTATTTCCCCAATTTTTTAAAAAGTTTTTCGACAAAATTGATTTTTGGAAGACAAAATTTTGAAAATTTTCAAACTTTTTGAATTTTTCATGCATATATTGAGTTATTGATTTAATTATGATTGATGAATACTTAGAATTTTTAGTAATGCTTTATTCATTGATTGATTTATAGCATGTTGTTTGATTTCTTAGAATTAGGTATAATTGAAGTATGTGATATGATCTTATTTATTCATTGCTTTTATGATTATCTATTTCTAGAACTTGTGTTGAATTTTGATTGAAATTACAATTAAGAAAGCATGTTATGGATATGTCAAGAATAAGTGTGGGGGACTATCTATATAAAGGGTAATTAAAAAAATTGTTTTCATAAAAGAAGTGATTTCATGTAAGAGGAGAAGAGGTATTTCTGCTAATAAAATTTAAAAAAAATCCATTGTTGTCACTCTTCTCTTTAAACAAAAGGAGTTAGTAACCCTTGGGAAGAGGATAAGAGGCATGGATCAGCAGAAATATTGTCCCTCTGAAAAAATAAATAGAAGGAGTCCTTCTAGAGTGCTAGTAGCCTCAAAATAATAAAGGGCGTTAGTAACCCCTAAACATGAACACTTCAGAGGTTAGTAACCTCATTTTTCTAAAAACCAATTACCCTTAAAAACTATTATAACCCACATGAACCCTTGATTTATTTATGATATTGTAATCTTTTGAGTAATTGGAGAGAAAAAGATGAAAGATGCAAGCCTATAGAAAGAAGTAGTTATAAGAGTAAAGGATGGTAAGTGATTAGAGCTACTTTGGTTATGGCTACTTAAGAATGATGATGCTTGTTATTGATTGATCTTTGGATTAAGTATTGTTAATGTTCTTTGTTATTTTGATTTCATGGTTAAATTGGTTTTTTGATATAAGTATGAATTCAAATTGATATTTTGAAAATTGTTGTTGATTAACTTACATTGATTTTGCTAAGGGACTAGCAAAGTTCAAGTGTGGGGGAAATTTATGATCGAGCCAAAAATCAAGCCTATTTTTATGGCTATTTTTACTATGTTTTTTGGGTTCTATTTATTGCTCTAATTTTGCCTTATTTTGATGATATTTGTGTTTTTGAGTCTTTAAGAGATGTGAAATTGGAAATTTGTTTAATTTTCACTACTTTTGGAGCTATTTTGATGACTTTTTACACAGATAAGAGTAAAGTAATTTTGAGTATAGATTTGAAGATGCAAAGTTCGTGTTTGAAGATTTCTTGAAGATAATTTGAAGACTTGAAGATCATTGAAGAATAATTTCAAGGAGCAAGAATTGAAGATTGGAGCTTTAATTGCGAAAGATTGAATACAAGCCCTGAAGAAGCCCGGAAGCTTTGGAATTTTGGATATTTTATATGGGAAATTACTCAGCCCATATAAGTCCATATAAGTCCATAATTGGAGTTATCATCCCAATTAACTCCGATTGGACCCTTCAAAATATCCAAATCTCGTAATTTCCCGTAACTAGTCCTATTTGGAGTAGGAAATGACGCAGTCTCGGTAGAAAGGCCATAACTTTCTGCTCAGATGTCTGTTTCAAGCCCATGAGTAGCCGTTGGAAAGCTAATTCCGAGATCTACAACTTTCCTTTGAAGTCAAAAACCCAATTCTGCCGTTTTCAAGCCCAAATCTGCCGGTGAAGTTTCTGCAGAAATCCAGAAAATTCCAGAATCCTATTTTGACTTGGATTCTACTCTAGGATGACATCTAATCCAACTTGGAGACTAAGTCAGCCTCTAGAACGTCCTAGCCTCTTTTCCTAAGTCTAATAGGAGTCTTTAGGTTATTTTTCTCCTATAAATAGCCACCTTAGGTCTAGGTTTTTATGTATTCTCTCTTTAGAAAAATATATTGTAGATTTGCTTGAAGATTTGGAGGAGAAACTCTTGGAGCCGCCGCCCCCTCTTCTTCTTCTTCCATAGATAAGTTTTCTTCTTCTTATTTGTGGATGCTCACTCAATTCATGAGTGAGTAATCCTTTTCTTTTCTCCAATGTAGAATTTAATTGATCTCTTGACTTATATCATGGTGAGATTTTGTGCTTATATATGAAAATTGTTTTGGGTATTTCTTAAATCTCTGCATGAATTCCATGTTAACTTGTTTGATTGGTTGAAGTCGACAATATCATGACAATTGAGTTTGCATTAGCTAAATTAAATCTTGAAGGATCTTTGGATTTAATTGTGTGGTAGCAATTGGAGATGAAGGATCTTCTTTCCAAGGGAAATAAGAATCAATGGGTGAGTAATTGCTTGTTGTGCTTGTAAATTACTAGATCTTAATGCTTTATTCTTGAGTAATTATGACATTGGATCAAGAGGTAGTTGTTTAAAGAATAAAAGGGATAATTCACAACTGGATCAAGAGCTTTATCTAATTTAGGTAATTTAGGATTAAATTCCAAGCAAGCTATTCAACGTTTTCATAATCTTTAGATATCAATGATCCATGTTATTTATGTCAAGAGGGAGATTAATTCTATGTTGGAGGGTTTTCTTTAATTATTTTCTCAATCTATTCACTGATTTTTAATTAATTGTTTTCTTTAATTTTCTTGATTGCTTTCTTAGTTAATTTTACTTGTTTGCTAGATTTAATTAAATTCTACTTCCAAAATTCTTTTTATTTATTTTGTTTTTAATAAGAAAAAGAATAACAACTCATCTCTCTGTGGGATCGACCCGTACTTGCCCTAGCTATTTATAATTAGTAATTGTTGGGATTATTTTTATGATTGCTGACGACCGATCAAGATTCGTCAAAACCAAGTTCTCAATCTAACTCTCCACGTTCCACTACTTCTTCTTCAAGTTTGGAATCACAACCCCCAAGAGAAAACATGGGCGAAGAAAACAACAATAGGACTTTGAGGGAACTTGCTGCCCCAAATGTGGCTACACAGCGCTTAACAATTCAATATCCAACCAATGAAGAAAATTTTGAGATCAAGTCTGGATTCATTCAATTATTGCCAAAATTTCATGGTATGCCTGGAGAAGATCCACATCGACATCTCACAGATTTTCAAATTGTTTGTTCATCCATGAAGATGCAAGGTATTTCTGAGGAGCAATTCAAACTTAGAACTTTTCCTTTTACCCTTATGGATCGTGCAAAGGATTGGTTGTACTACATGCCTAGTGGTTCAATCACTTCTTGGACGAGCCTTAAGAAGTTATTTTTGGAGAAATTCTTTCCTGCTCATAAAGTATCAAGCATTCGAAAGCAGATAAGTGGAATTAAGCAATCCCAAGGCGAGACTTAGGAGCATCTTTTAGTGTCATGCCTTATTCTTTCTATCAAACTGTAAATGTTGGTTCTTTAAAATACACTGATGTTGTTCTTCAATTGGCCGATGGATCTTTGGTACATTTCAAGGGTGTTCTAGAGAATATTTTGATTAAAGTGCAACATTTAATTTTTCCTATTGACATTTTTGTTATGGAAATGGAAGGAGAAATTACAAAGGATCAATGTCCTCTCTTATTAGGAAGACCTTTCCTAAGGACCTCTCACACCAAGATTGATGTTTTCGATGGTTCATTGACGATGGAGTTTGATGGTGATGTTATTCATCCTAAAATTTCATCTAATTTATCTTTGAAAACTAATGATTTTATTTGTGTAGTGGAAAAGTGGGTAAAGAAAGAATTAGATGAAGTATCTTCCACCATGACAAGAGAGCAAATTGCAAAGGGGAGACAATGGATTACAAGTTTTCGACAATGCAAGGATGAGAATTTTTACCTAGCTTGGGAGAGATTCAAGAAACTTTGCGCCGATTCTCCTCAACATGCCATACCTCAAGGAATTTTGATCGAATATTTCTATCATGGATTAGGAGTTGATGATCAAATTCTTGTGGATAGCATCAACAAGATACCCTTGTTCGATCGTACTTGTGAAGACGCATATGAAGCATTGGAAGCTTTAACTCAAGCAATTGCACCTCCAAGTTGGATAAAGAAGAAAGACAAAGACGAGCTTGGAGAAAGAGGCGAAATTTCCAACAAGACGTGTGAGGATGTCAACAAGGATATGAAGGAAGCTCGAGAGAAGTTACTCAAATTCGAAGAAGCCATACTTGAACTTTTCAAAGCCATGAGTGACACTCTCAACATCATCGTGGACTTAATGAAGGAGCACACTCATCGTTCCTTCACACATGGAAAATAAGAGCCCTCGATGAAGTCTAGCCAAAGACAATAAATGAAGGCGCTACTTGGGAGGCAACCCAAGAAACTAACATATATCATTTTCTTTTGAATTTTCTTTTTCTTAGTTGTAGGTCATTTTGCATTTTCAAATTGAGGAGTATTTCAAGCAAATGGAGACAAGTGGAGGAAGCAACGTGAAGATAGCAAATGGAGCTTACGCTTTGCAAAAATAGAGAAGCTTTCTTTACTCCCATTACTTTATTTCATATGCTTTGATTTGTGATTAATGCATATTGAGATTGATTGTTTACTCCTTAAATTGAATTGTTTTTCCATGCATGAGTAGCTAAACTCTTATACTTCTTTTCCTTAGGTATTTTTGATCAATGAATCTATGGTGAGACTTTTGTTCTTAATAATTTGATTTTTCTGTTTGAATATGTTTCTTATCCCTGTGCTTCATCTTATGTGTTCATATTTTGATTGATTTGGTGTACAACTTATCTTGAGATTTATGAATGCTATTGTTAGATTCAAGTAGCTTGAGTCAAGCTAAAGTTGGTCAAAGTGACAATTGTTAATCTAGGAGTCCTAGGTTCAATGGGATTATCAAACCTTATCGAAATCTTTAGGCCGAGATGGAAATTGATGTAGATGAGTTTGGTATTGATTTATCATGCATGTGGATAAGTAAAGCTTAATGCTTGTTCTAGGAAGGGGTGAAACCTATATCAGAACAATAGGGATTGATTTTTGCAAGTTGCAGATTAATTCTTTTAGCATGTTGGAATTAACATCACGTCTGTTCCTATACCAATTATTCAAATGGAGTTGTTTAAGATATTAAGAGGATTACTTTGTTCCAATGAAAGTTGATGTCTACTTCTTAGGCTATATACTGATTTGGGATGATTTATTCTTAATTGATTGCAATTTAAGTCAAATTCATGTTTTTTGTCTATGATCCATGATTTACTTGATCAAAATAATTACCTAAAGGAGTAGAAGTATGCTTTTACTCATTGTTTTTCTCAAACTCTTTTCTAGATCTTAAGTTTAGATTTCTTTTATTGTTTTCTAGTTTAATTTAGCTATTTTGAAAAATCCTTAAAATCCCTTTTTGGTAAGCTTTTCTTTAGTGTAATTTGGCTTTAATTTGCTCCTACCTTCTCTGTGGATTCGACCCCTACTTGCCCTATCTAGTAGTTATTTGTTTGTGAGGATTTATTTTGTGGTTTGTTCAACGACCAATCAATGAGATAGAAACATCTCTCATGAACTTAGCAGACATGGGGGTGGAGCTATGCAAGGCAAAGATCCTCTCAGAGGAAGCAAAGCTTAAGGAAAGGGCACTCCAGCTTGATCAAAAGGAGGTGGAAATGCAAGAACTAAGGCAAACCCTTATCGGCATAGTCTATGGCAGTGAAGAATACACTTGCCAAGAACTAGCCGAGAAGGGCGCCATCGATGAAGAAGCAGTTCTCGCCTACAGGAGACTAGCTATGAGAGCATTTGCCATAGATGATGAGGATGACTTTGAGGTCTGTAGTATTGATGAAGATTCATACTATAGAAAAGTCCCTTATGAAGCTTTGCAAAAGAAACTTGAAGATTGGCCATCACATGAGGCCACTCTAGACATACTTCACATCGAGGAAGGCATGTCCCCATGGCAAATATCAATTTTGCTTGAAAAAGAAAAATTAGATAAGGAAAGGAAAGAGTTTGAAGCTGAGAGAGTCAAACATATCGAGGCTGAAAAGCTTCTCTTCGAAAGACAAGAAGCCATAGATGATGCCGCTAGACAACTTTTTTGAAAGATCATTATCCAAGAACTTAAGTTGGAAAGACCTTAGAAAATTCAAGATGGACTTTTGACTTCCAATAGAGAGGCCAATGGCGCCACTAGCAAGGAGGATGCCGAACCAACTCCATCTGATCAAAACTTGATGTGTGATGAGGGTGTGGGAGGCACGCTTGACGCCATGAGTGAAGAGGAAACCTTAGCTGCTGAGGATTTTGACAACAAGTCTGTTGATTCATTGGCCTTCAGACAGTTCATGGTTGATCTCAACCATACTATTCTCACTCTGCCATGCACATTTGCTGCTAAGTTTAAAGAGCGAGTGGAATCATTTGAACCACCCTCTTATCAAGAAATTGAAAATGTCATCGAGGTCCCTCAGAAAGAAGACTCGGGGGGCAACAACTCAGATGACTCAAAACTATGATCTTCATCAAACCTGATGAGACGGCCACATGCCACAACAAGCCTTTGTACATCAAAGCGCATGTTGATGGCATCCCTTTAAACAGAGTCCTTGTTGACAATGGTGCAACAGTGAACCTCATCCCTTTCTCATCCTTGAGAAAGCTTGGAAAGAGCTCTGATGACTTAATCAAGTTAGACGTCACTGTGAGTGACTTCTGATCGGTCGTCAGCAATCATAAAAATAATCGCCAGAAAAACCTAACTAAGTAGATAGGGCAAGTAGGGGTCGATCACACAGAGAAGGGGAATAAACTTATTCCAAGACAAAATCTTTTCTAGAATTTAGTTTTAAAACAGAAAACAAAGGGTTAAAAGATTGATTATAAAGGGGACAATTAAACTAAAAACAAAGCAAAGTAAATTAAATCTAAATCTATGACCATTTATAAAGAAAACAATAATTAAAAGGCATACTTCTTGTCCAATGCTATGAATAAATCAAATTAACTAAATGATGCGCCCAAGGCTTATCATGGAGGGAATGATGTGCCAAAGACTTATTATGGACTTGAAGACAAGCATGTAGAGCATGGAAAGGATGACCAAGGGCTGCAAGGAAGCGTGGACAAGCTTAAAGGAGAGGATGGAATCGCAATTCACAAAGAAGATGCCATTAGGTCCGATGAGAAGAGCAAGAGCTAAAAGATTCAAGGTTTCACTCATGGGCCTTGTTCCAACTCATCTTGATGACATGAAGACCATTCAAGTTCAATTGAAGAGCTTTGATGATGATTTGAGCAAGAAAACACCAACAAATTACAAGTTCATCACTTTGTTTGCTATTGATTCTAAATGGCCGGATTGACATCATGGCATGAGCCCATCATCATTAGTTATCTTTGTTTGGGCTTAATTTTATCTTAAATTAGCTTATTTTTATGTTTGGATGTTATTTGGGTTGGGCCTTTGTTGAATAAGTCCAATCCTTAGCTATTTTTCTATTGGTTGTATTTTTGGATAGTTTCTAGAAGGATCTTTTGTGTAGCCTTTATGGTTGGGCGAAAATTAGGGTTTAGAGTAGGTTATGCGTTATCTTTGTGCCTATATAAGGGCACCAATATTTCTTGTAAACATAAGTTGAGTTGATTAATAAAGTTGAGGTTTATACACCCAAATTGATTATCTTAGCTTCATTGTTCTCGTTTGAGCAAACTTAGGGTTCTTCAATCTTGTAGAGTCCTAGCAAACAATTAGGTTGTGATTGCTTAATTGTTTGTGAATCTTTTGATCTTAAGAGTTCAATTGCAGGTCTAATTGGATACTTAGGGCGACGAACGAAGGGATTAAGCTTTGTGAAGATTGTTCAATCGATTCATAAAGGAGTGGAGGAACTTCAAGTCGACTTTGGTGGCTATTCAAAGGGTAGATTTGAATCTAACACAACTAGATTCGATATCAATTGGTAATCAGAGCATAGGTTGTCATCTTCAATCGGTAAATCTATCATTATGTTCATCATTCATCAAGTTTTCGTCCGTAAAAATTCAACTACACACTCATCGCACCACCTTCATGAAAAATCCAAAAATTCAGAAACTTTGAAAAATCATAGTTGATTCATCTTAACTCCGTTTGCTTTGAAATTTCAGATTTGAAAAAATTTTCGACCAGAAACTTGTGATTTCTGTTCTAGGTTCGTTTGAAGTCGAAAAGCTTTGATATTTGAGATTTAGACTTCCTTTAGTGTGATCTTTCTGGGAAAATACTGAAAAAAATAAAAAAAATACTATAGCTCTAATCGCAATTTTGGATCTAGGGTTTCCTATCACGGTTATTTGGGGATTAGGGTTTTGATTGTGCAATTGATCTAATTTGTTGCAATTAACCTTAATTGAGTGTTTGATTGAGTATCTTGGGTTGCTTTTGCTGTGAATTGAGATTTAATTTAAAGAATTTCAGGTTTGAAACCCTATTGGAGACAAGTGGTACAAAGTTGGAATTAAGTGGTACTAGGGTTTTCTAATCGATTTGAATTGTTTGATTTGTGCTTGAATTGAGTTTTTGTGCAGCAAGTTTGGAGAAGGAAATCGACATAAGGAGCCTGCATAAGAGTGATTAGTGATTAGCGACCATAGGTTGAGTGCAAACACGAGAGCACACAAGGTATACACACACACACACTTGTGAGGAATTTTGCTATTAACTTTCTTTTGTGTAGGCACAATGGAAGATGGAGAAATTCAGGTCAATGACTTGGCTACCTTGTTTCAAAAGCTAAAGGAAAGTATGGACAAATTGGAGAAAAGTTTTGATACTTTGGCTAATCAGATTCATTTGACCAAGGAGAATTTTACATCATCTAGTAGCTCATGGGAAACTCCTTACAAGCAAGATGAGAGAATTCCATTCAAGGGAAAGGAGTGTGTGAAGAAGGAGTTTGTAAGTCCCAAAACTGAAAGTAAGGATTCTTCAAGTTCATCATCTAAGACTCACATTAAGCTTTTGAGTGAAGAAAAGGGTGATTCTAATGGGGATGTTGATGAGGAAAGGGACGATGATGGGGCTGCAATTGATGATGGTAATGAGTTAGCTTCACTTAGTTTGGTAGCTAGTAGAACTTTGAGTGCCTATATGAAAGGGGATGTTCAAAGGGAGAATTCATTTCACACAAGGATGTATGCGAATGGGAAGCCTTGGCAATATGACAACAAGATGAAACATGATGGAGAGACAAACAAGTACTCTTTTAACTGTGGAATTGGAGTTGTTTTGATGCAAGGAGAGAAGCCCGTAGCTTACTTTTGTGAGAAAATTCCTAGTGGATTGCCATTCATTGGAGGGATTGAACTCCATCCCAATGGTGTGCAATACGAGTTAATTGAGAGCATTCCATATGTGATGCGATACAATCAAGATTTGAGGACAAATCTTCTTCAAGGGGGAGGGAATGATGCGCCCAAGGTTATCATGGAAGGAATGATGCGCCAAAGACTTATTATGGACTTGAAGACAAGCATGGAGAGCATGGAATGGATGATCAAGGGCTGCAAGGAAGCGTGGACAAGCTTAAAGGAGAGGATGGAATCTCAATTCACCAAGAAGATGCCATTGAGATGCCATTTGATCCTTTGAAGATGCCATTAGGTCCGATGGGAAGAGCAAGAGCTAAAAGATTCAAGGATTCACTCATGGGCCTTGTTACAACTCATCTTGATGAAATGAAGACCATTCAAGTTCAATTGAAGAGCTTTGATGATAATTTGAGCAAGAAAACACCAACAAATTACAAGTTCATCACTTTGTTTGCTATTGATTCTAAATGGCCGGATTGACATCATGGCATGAGCCCATCATCATTAGTTATCTTTGTTTGGGCTTAATTCTATATTAAATTAGCTTATTTTTATGTTTGGATGTTATTTGGGTTGGGCCTTTGTTGACTAAGTCCAATCCTTAGCTATTTTTCTATTGGTTGTATTTTTGGATAGTTTCTAGAAGGATCTTTTGTTTAGCCTTTATGGTTGGACGAAAATTAGGGTTTAGAGTAGGTTATGCGTTATCTTTGTGCCTATATAAGGGCACCAATATCTCTTGTAAACATAAGTTGAGTTGATTAATAAAGTTGAGGTTTATACACCCAAATTGATTATCTTAGCTTCATTGTTCTAGTTTGAGCAAACTTAGGGTTCTTCAATCTTGTAGAGTCCTAGGAAACAATTAGGTTGCGATTGCATAATTGTTTGTGAATCTTGTGATCTTAAGAGTTCAATTGTAGGTCTAATTGGATACTTAGGGCGACGAACGAAGGGATTAAGCTTTGTGAAGATTGTTCAATCGATTCATCAAGGAGTGGAGGAACTTCAAGTCGACTTTGGTGGCTATTCAAAGGGTAGATCTGAATCTAACACAACTAGTTTCGATATCAATTGGTAATCAGAGCATAGGTTGTCATCTTTAATCGTTAAATCTATCCTTCTGTTCATCATTCATCAAGTTTTCATCCATCAAAATTCAACTCCATACTCATCACACCACCTTCATGAAAAATCAAAAAATTCAGAAACTTTCAAAAATCATAGCCGATTCATTGGAGGGATTGAACTCCATCCCAATGGTGTGCAATACGAGTTCATTGAGAGCATTCCATATGTGATGTGATACAATCAAGATTTGAGGACAAATCTTCTTCAAGGGGGAGGGAATGATGCGCCAAAGACTTATTATGGACTTGAAGACAAGCATGGAGAGCATGGGAAGGATGATCAAGGGCTGCAAGGAAGCGTGGACAAGCTTAAAGGAGAGGATGGAATCTCAATTCACCAAGAAGATGCCTTTAAGATGCCATTTGATCCTTTGAAGATGCCATTAGGTCCGATGAGAAGAACAAGAGCTAAAAGATTCAAGGATTCACTCATGGGCCTTGTTACAACTCATCTTGATATGAAGACCATTCAAGTTCAATTGAAGAGCTTTGATGATGATTTGAGCAAGAAAACACCAACAAATTACAAGTTCATCACTTTGTTTGCTATTGATTCTAAATGGCCGGATTGACATCATGGCATGAGCCCATCATCATTAGTTATCTTTGTTTGGGCTTAATTCTATATTAAATTAGCTTATTTTTATGTTTGGATGTTATTTGGGTTGGGCCTTTGTTGACTAAGTCCAATCCTTAACTATTTTTCTATTGGTTGTATTTTTGGATAGTTTTTAGAAGGATCTTTTGTGTAGCCTTTATGGTTGGACGAAAATTAGGGGTAGGTTATGCGTATTATCCCATATAAAATATCCAAAATTCCATAGCTTCCGGGCTTCTTCAGGGCTTGTCTTCAATCCTCCGCAATTAAGCTCCAATCTTCAATTCTTACTTCTTGAAATAATTCTTCAATGGTCTTCAATTCTTCAAATTATCTTCAATAAATCTTCAAACACGAATTTCGAATCTCCAAATATTCACTCCAAATTGCTAAGTCCATATTTGTGCAAAAAGTCCTCAATAAATAGTGAAAAACAACAAGTCCACTTTTCCTCTCTTCAAAATCTAAAAACACATACTTACAAAATAGGGTTAAATTCCACATAAAAATACCAAAAAACATAGGAAAATGATCATAAAAATAGGGTTAATTTTGGCTCAATCATAATTTTCCCCACACTAAATCTTTGCTAGTCCCTAGCAAACTAATGCAGAAAAACTAAGAAAATAAAAACTAAGACTGGTTAGACAAATACAAATAAAGATTCCAGTTTCGTAGGTGTATGGCGGCACTTAGCACGTGACGCAAGCCATTTAAACCTGAGATTAATAGAGGCACTCAGGAGGTGTTATGTCACCTGAGGGTTTTCTTAACTAGGACGATAACCACAAACATGTTTAAGACTGACTCGATAGACTCATGTGTTAGAATTAAAAATAGAACAAATTTTATACAAGTCTATGATTAAAATTCCTTCCGAAATTTTTTTTTTGAATGCATACATATACCAAGGATCAATGCAATCATGAAATCAGAATGACAAAGAATAATAAGAGCACTTAATTCAAAAGATCAAGAAATAGCAAGCATCTTTATTCTTAAGTAACCATAATTAAAGTAGTTCTAATTACTCATCATTCATCACATCCTATAACTACTTCTTTCCATAAGCTTGTATCTTCATCTTTATCTCCATTACTCAAAGGAATGCATATCATGGATACAAATCAAGGGTTCTCGTGGGTTACTAACCTCGAAGTGTTCATGATTAGGGGTTACTAACGCCCTTTATTTTTTTTATTTTGAGGCTACTAGCACTCTTGAGGGACTCCCTCTATTTTTTTCAAAGAGGGACAATATTTCTGCAATTCCATGCCTCTTATCCTCTTTCCAAGGGTTACTAACTCCTTTTGTTAAAGAAAATAGTGACAACAATGGAAAAATTTTTTTTTGTTAAAAAAAAAAAGCAGAAATACCTCTTCTCCTCTTTCATGAAAACATTTTTTTTTAACTACCCTTTTATATAAGTAGTCCCCTACACTTATTCTTGACATATCCATAACATACTTTCATAATTGTAATTTCAATAAAAATTAAACACAAGTTCTAGAAATAGATAATCATAAAAGCAATAAATAATAAACTTTTATCACAAACTCTAATTATACCTAATTCTAAGAAATAAGATAACATGCTATAAATCAATCAATGAATTAAACATTCTTAAAAATTCTAAGCATTCATCAATCGTAATTAATTTAATCACTTAATATATGCATGAAAAATTCAAAATTTTCGAAATTTTCGAAAAATTTCATGGTATGGATCTATGCATGTAGACTCTTTCCCCCACACTTAAAAGACATATTGTTCTCAATGTGTGAATTTAAGCACATGTGTGATAAGTGTGGTTTTTAAAATAGATGAATGTGCTAATAAAAGACTTGACTCACAAAGATAGTGTGCACCCAATCAAACAATTCAAGCAATTCAAAGCATCAATCATAGCAATTATTGCATCTAAGTCATCTTGAAGATCCTAATCAAAGTATAGAAAACATAGAAAAGAAATACAAACAACTAATTCAAATCAAGGAATAGACAATCAATCAAAGCAATAATCATTTAAAGCAAAGCAATGCAAAGAAAAAGTAAATGGAGATGAGTTTAAGAAAGCTTCTCTATATACGCAGCACGGGCTAGAGGTGGCATGGTGTCAGGGCCAACCCTTGTATAGGGCCATGACTTGGGTAGAGGGCCAACCTTAACTAGCCTTAGGTCTTTTGTACCCTTTTCAAACACATCAACTGTCAGTGGTGGTAAACCTCTAAATTCCGTTTAGCTCTATGAGGGGGGTGAGCAGTCGGCAGATAGTTGGGCTGTCTCACTGGTTAAGGTATGTATCAACACACCTCCTAGGGCTGCCCCCATTGGCCCAAGGTTGGTAAGTCCCGAGAACCCTTTGTAATCTCATTATTAATATAAACAGACCAAAATAAAACCCTCTCCGAGTCGAGGGGGTCGACGAGGCGTATCACTTGTCCCTTACTAACATTGTGACTTAATGTTTACTTGTTCAGATTGTACATCGAGTTGGCTGACTTGATCGGGAGAGCCCATTCAAGTGCCACACGGGCGAGCCTTGAGCGATAGAAGACTCAATCCGTGACAGTTGGTATTCAGAGCAAGGTTGTTGACACACGAGGTGCAACAAGATGTCGAATGAATCTAGCAACGATGCTATTTAGCATACTAATGAACAGAGGCTCAAGGAGCTGGAGGCCGCAATGGCCGCATTAAAGAAAAAAGTAGAGAGGCATACAGTGAGCCACTCTCGGTGAAAAGAGATAGAGGCAACCCAGCGGGAGTTGTCCGAGCAAGTGAAGACCTTGGGAGAGGAGACCAGGGAAGCCATACAGGCCCTCAATACTGATCTCGGGGAGCTCAAAGAGAAGGTGAGCTTACTGGTGTTGTTAGTGGGCAACAGAGGATCAGGTGCGATTGAGAGGCCAAAAAGAGCTAAAGTGCCCGAACCCCGATGTTATGAAGGGGCAAGGGATGCTACAGAGTTGGAGAATCTCTTGTTCGACATCGAACAATACTTCAGGGCCATGCACACTGACTCAGATGAGGAGAAGGTGAGCTTGGCGGCCATGTACCTTTCCGGTCATGCTAAGTTGTGGTGGCGTTCCAAGTTCACAGATGGGGAGTGCCCCATTAAGACATGGAGCGAGCTCAAGCAGGAGCTTAAGAATCAGTTCTACCCTGAAAATGTGGAATACATGGCCCGTAAGAAGCTTCGAGAGTTGGAGCAAACAGGGTCAGTAAGAGATTATGTAAAGACCTTCTCAACGTTGATGCTGGATATAAGGGACATGTCAGAGAAGGACAAGATGTTCTATTTTCTTGAGGGCCTCAAGCCTTGGGCCAGGACTGAATTGGTCAGGCAGAAAGTACAAGACTTGGCTACGGCCATGGCAGCGGCCGAACGCCTTATGACTACAGTGAGAGCTCTACAACACGTAAGAGCACACCATCAAGCAACGGTGGAAGTAGCTCTTTCAACGGGGGAAGGCCCGCGAAGATGGGCAAGAGCTCAAGTGGGGGAGCGGACAATCGGCAAAATAGTAGAGACTCGACTCCAACAACATCGAGTGCCACCACTTTTAAAGCGAAACAACCATTGGCTTGCTTTTTATGCAACGGACCACATAGAGTTAGAGAGTGCCCACACAGGGGAGTTATGAGTGCCTTGCAAGCATCAAAGTAGCAGATCTCGAATGAGCATCATGCAGAAGAGGAAACAGGGGACGAGATGGCTAGAGTTGGGTCACTACGATTCCTCAATGCACTTCATTCCCAATTGAACCAGTTAAAGAAGGAACCTAGTAGAGGACTCACGTATGTGGATATGGTGCAAAACGGGAAGGCGACCAAAGCTATGGTAGACATGGGCGCCACCGACACCTTTATCACCCTAGAGGAGGCAAAACAGTGTGGTCTTAAGGTCGACAACGAGTGTGGGCAAATGAAAGCAGTAAACTCACCGGCCTCGACCATTTGTGGAAGTGCTAAGCGGGTGATGACCAAATTAGGCCCTTGGGAAGGAGGCGTGGTCCTCACAGTCTCCCCAATGGATGATTTCGATGTTGTCTTGGGCTTGGACTTCATGACAGTGGCGAAGGCCATCCCAGTTCCGTCTGCTAGTTGCCTATTATTCTTGGGCGATCGCCCGTGTGTGGTGCCAGCCACTATCCTCCCAAGGAGTGGGGAAAAGATCATATCCGCACTACAATTCAAGAAAGGTATAAAACGGGGTGAATCCTCATACGTAGTCATGCCGGTGTGCAAGGAAGATGGCCTATCAGGGGGAGTTCCTAGTGCGGTGGAAGTAGTGCTCAAAGAGTACAAAGACATGATGCCAGATCAGCTGCCCAAGATGTTGCCACCAAGAAGAGGGGTAGATCATGAGATTGAACTACTCCCTGGGGTAAAGCCACCATCAAGGGCCCGTTATCGAATGGCTCCTCTAGAATTAGCCGAATTAAGGAAACAGTTAGATGAGCTTTTACAAGCAGGATTCATTAGACCATCTAAGGTGCCATTTGGTGCCCCAGTTCTGTTTCAGAAGAAACAAGATGGGAGCTTGCGATTATGTGACTGTGCGGAACAAGTGCCAAATCCCTCTCATTTCTGACCTCTTCGATCAGTTGAGTCGTGCCAAGTACTTTTCGAAGTTGGATTTGAGATCAGGGTATCATCAAGTCAGAATTGCCGAAGGAGATGAACCGAAGACCACTTGTATTACTCGGTATGGGGCATTTGAGTTTCTTGTTATGCCTTTTGGTTTAACTAATGCTCCTGCTACCTTTTGTACGTTTATGAACCAGGTGTTCCACGACTTTCTCGACAAGTTCGTGGTGATCTACTTGGATGACATTGTGGTGTACAGTTCCACCTTGGAGGAGCATCGTGACCATCTGAGAATGGTGTTTGAGCGACTACGAGCTAACCAACTCTATGTGAAAAGAGAGAAATGTGCATTTGCTCAGACTCGGATTAACTTCCTTGGACATACAGTGGAGCAGGGTCGCCTCAGAATGGATATGAAGAAAGTAAAGGCCATCGAGGAGTGGCCAACTCCCAAGAATGTCAGTGAGTTGCGTTCTTTCTTGGGGTTGCCAACTACTATCGGCGATTTGTAGAGGGGTATTCTAAAAGGATAGAAGTGCATACAGAGCTACTTAAGAAGGGTCAGGGATGGAATTGGAGCTCCGACTGTCAGGAGGCCTTTGAGAACTTGAAGAAGACGATGATGACAGACCCTGTGTTGGCTCTTCCCGATATTGAAAAGCCTTTTGAAGTAGAGACGGATGCTTCCAATTTTGCACTTGGGGGAGTCTTACTGCAAGAAGGCCATCAAGTAGCCTTTGAGAGCAGAAAATTGAGTGAAGCGGAAAGGAAGTACACTGCCCAGGAGAAAGAGTTACTGGCAGTTGTTCATTGCTTGCGAGTATGGAGACATTACTTGCTAGGGTCAAAGTTTGTCGTAAGAACGGACAACACCGCGGTCAGTCACTTCTTGACCCAACCCAAACTAACGGCCATGCAAGCAAGATGGCAAGAGATGTTGGTCGAGTTCGATTTTGCCTTTGAGCATAAATCTGGGAAGACTAACCAAGTGGCAAATGCTTTAAGTCGGAGGGCAGAGCTTGCCGCTTTACGAAGGATAGCACCAATGTCGGCCAGCAAGGCAGCTTCAGACATTCGAGCCCAGATAGAACACGAGTTGAAGAGAGACCCTCAAGCCTTAACTTTGATGGACCTAGCAAAAGAGGGAAAATCAAAGTTCTTTTAGGTGGAGAATGGACTGCTCTTGACCAAGGGCCCTCGAATGTATGTCCCGAAGTCTGGAGACTTGCGGCAGAAATTGATGCGGGAATGCCATGACACTCCATGGCCGGGTCACCCAGGATGGAGGCGCACTTTTGCTTTGCTACAACAAGGATATTATTGGCCACATATGCGGGAGGATGTGAGAGACTACACCAAGACTTGTCTCATATGCCAACAGGATAAGGTGGAGAAAAGGAAACAGGCAGGGTTCCAGGGAGAGTATTTCCCTTGACTTCATTTGTAGTCTCCCAAAAGTGGGTGACTTGGGTTCAATTCTGGTTGTAGTGGACCGATTCTCCAAATATGCCACCTTCATCCCGGCTCACAAACATTGCTCGGCAGAAGAAACAGCCCGCTTGATCTTTAAGCATGTTGTGAAGTATTGGGGCGTCCCTGAGAGCATCATCAGTGACAGAGATCCAAGATTCACGGGGTCGTTCTGAAGAGAACTTTTTAAGCTCCTAAGGTCTGAGCTGAACATCTCAACAAGCTATCACCCTCAGACGGATGGCCAAACTGAACGGTTCAATGGGTTGATGGAGGAGTACTTGAGGCACTTTGTACATGCCAACCAGAGAGATTGGCCACCTTTGCTAGATGTGGCCCAATTGTGCTTTAATTCGCAAAAGAGTTCATCTACTAACAAGTCCGCTTTTGAAATTGTGATAGGACAACAACCCAGGTTGCCGCACACGTCCGTGGAGCTGTATCGGGGAAAGAGTCCACGAGCTTTCACCTTTGCCAAAGAGTGGAAGCAAAACACAGAGATTGCTCGGGCCTACTTAGAGAAAGCCTCCAAACGAATGAAGAGATGGGCGGACAAAGATCGGAGACCACAACAATTCCAAGTCGGGGACCTTGTACTGGTGAAATTAGTCCTTGAACAACTCCGATTCTTGAGGAAGAGAGACCGACGGTTAGTACGCAAGTATGAAGGGCCCGTGAAGATCCTTGCTCGAGTAGGGAACACCTCCTATAAAATTGAACCGCCCTCATGGATGAAGGTTCACCCGGTGTTCTATGTCTGCAACTTGAAGCCTTTCCATGCAGATCCAAATTATCCGAGTCGCAGCAAAGCAACCAGAGCGGCAATCAGCATGAAGCCGCCTTCACAGCGTAGGGTAGAGGAAATCCTAGCCGATAGAACTTCTATTGTACGTAGGAAACCCACCCTTGAATATCTTGTAAAATGGGAGGGATTAGGACCCGAAGAGGTTAGTTGGGAGAGAGCCCTTGACCTGCAAGCCTTCCAGCGGAAGATTGAAGAATTCCTAGCTACAAAGTCGACGAGGTCGTCGACAGATTGAGTGGGGGAGGATGTCATGGCCAACCCTTGTATAGGGCCATGACTTGGGTAGAGGGCCACCATTAACTAGCCTTAGGTCTTTTGTACCCTTTTCAAACACATCAACTGTCAGTGGTGGTAAAGCTCTAAATTCCATTTAGCTCTTTGAGGGGGGTGAGCAGTCGGCAGATAATTGCGCTGTCTCACTGGTTAAGGTATGTATCAAGACACCTCCTAGGGCTGCCCCCTTTGGCCCTAGGTTGGTAAGTCCCGAGAGCCCTTTGTAATCTCATTATTAATATAAACGGACCAAAATAAAACCCTCTCCGAGTCAAGGGGGTCGACGGGGCGAGCTGCGGCTACGCCCCGGGGTTATATCACTTGTCCCTTACTAACATTGTGGCTTAATGTTTGCTTGTTCAGATTGAACATCGAGTTGGCTGACTTGATCGGGAGACCCATTCAAGTGCCACATGGGCGAGCCTTGAGCGAGAGAAGACTCAGTCTGTGACACATGGCGTGGATGGCCAGTGATGGCTCGGTGTTTGCGCGGGCTGCCATGGTGATGACCGGTCTTGGCCAAGCTTGCCACGCAAGTGGAGCGGATGAGGCCGGTTGTGTCACGCGGGCTGGTGCGGCAGTGGCCGGTCCTAGTCGGGTATGGTGCGCGGGTAGCCCGACCATGGCTAGCCTAGCATGTTTGTGTGGCTCGGGCATGGCCGGTCCTGGCCAGGCCTTATGCGAGGATGGCCGAGCCATAGGCGCTGGCTAAGCTAGCTAGATTGGCTCGATCATGGCCTTTAGTTGTCTCCTTTAGTGCGTTGGCTTCCATCCTTTGCTCGTCTCCTTTGTGCTTTAAGTCGTTTTCCTCTACAATTTGTTGAAAACTAAGCTCCAATTGTTCGCCTTGTTTCCTTAATTTGAAATCCTACCAAGAAAAAGTAAAACAAAAACTAAAAAGAAAATTAAAATGTTAGTAAATTCTTAGGTTGCCTCCCAAGCATCGCCTTTCTTTAATGTCTTTGGCTAGACCTTCCTTCCTTTCCCTTTGTTAGGGTGGATCATACCACCTCAAAGCATAAAGCAAATATGGTGATATGGAAAGAATGTGAGCACAAAAATATGAAAATGAAAAGAAGAGATAAGGAAAGAAATCACCAATTTTGTTGAGGGCGACTCCATGAATAGCTAGGAATGACAATGCCATCTTTGTTGTCGTGAGAGGTTGATGCAATGGATGCTTTCGGCATTGATTAGCATTGCTCTCATCTCGCCTTTGTAAAGTGTCCTTGTGTTGGAAAATCTTCTTGTCTTCCAGAAAGAATTGAGCCATGTTGATCTCCTCAAAGTAGTAAGACTCAAGAAGCTTGTTGATCCCCAAGAAATTCGGATTTATATGTTCCAAAAGTTGGTCATCAACAAGACTCAGCACACTTAATTCTTTCAGCTTAGGATATCCAAGTTGCTTATCCTCTTGTGGCTCATCTTCTTGCTTGGCAAGGCTTCGAGGAGAAGGTGGAGGGAAGTCCATCTTAATATCTTCTTTCGGTGCCTCTGATTCTTCTTGCTCAATCTTGGAAACCTCCTTTGTTAGAGTTGGTTCAGATTGGACAGGTTCCACCCTTGATGATGTCGCCTCGATCGATGCCTCCTTTGTGCTTTTGGCTACCGCTTCTTCAATTATCGTCTTTTGCTCCTCAAGAGTTTTCGAAAAGAAAGATTCACTATGCATGTGAATTTCACCACTGGCTATTTCTATCTTGTACTTATCAAAAGGTTCTAGATTAGAATAGAAATACCCAATAAGGATTTGCTTAGAATACCCATGGTTTGGATGGCTAACACATATTTTGTTGAATCTCTCCCAATATTGGTGCAAGGGCTCTTCTGGTAGTTACTCACAATCGTCAAGCTATTCTTGGTCATGGACCATCCGCAATTTTGCTTCTTGCTCCATAAGAGTTTCTTGTTCTCCACTAGTGGCAACATTTGTGGCTCGATCTGAGTGAGACAACCCATCGTAGAAACTTGGGAGTAACTCCACTTCAGGTAAATTACTAGCAATATAGAACTCGCATATTGTACTGTATCTTTTCCAATATTGTTACCAGTGTTCATCAGGCAATTGTCGACAAGAAAGAAACTCTTCTTGATCAGAACACTCCATTGATTTTCGCTTCATCGTATCTTTTTTTTTTTAGAAAAACAAAAACTCAAAGAAAAATTAGTAGTAAAAGTTTTTAAACAAAAATAAAAATTAAAAGCAGCAAAATAAAAGAATTTTTTATTATTTTAAGAAAACTATATCGCAATTTTTTTTTTTGAGAAAAAGCGCAAAACTAAAAAATGTAGAGAGGATTAATTCTTGGATCTATTCCTTACTTCCCCGGCAATGGCGCCAAAATTTATGATCGGCCGTCAGCAATCATAAGAATAATCCTCACAAAAACCTAACTATGTAGATAAGGCAAGCAGGGGTCGATCCCACAGAGAAGGGGAATAAACTTATTCCAAGACAAAATCTTTTCTAGAATTTAATTTTAAAACAGAAAACAGTGGATTAAAAAGATTGATTATAAAAGGAGACAATTAAACTAAAAACAAAGCAAAGTAAATTAAATCTAAATCTATGACAATTTATAAAGAAAACAATAATTAAAAGGTATACTTCTTCTCCAATAGTCTGAATCAATCAAATTAACTATGGATCCTTGATTTAAAAGATGAATTTAATATTTTATTTCTTGATGATAACTGGTCTAGGGAAACATAACATGTATATTAGATAAGATTACCGGGCTAGGGCTAATCTATCCCTTTTATTCTTTAACAATCAATTTCATGGCTAGGGCTTAAAGATTTACTTAGGAACAAAGCATTAAGATCAATTAAATTATTAGTTTTTCACACATGCTTTACAAGTAAAACGAAACATCAAGCAAATAAATCACCCAACGGTAAGCTCGTCCCTTGGATGGAAGGGCTAGTTCTCATCCAATTGTTACCAATAATCAAACTTGAAGAGCTAGTTCTAAGCTTGATCTAACTATAGATCTATCAAATTACCTCTTTAGCGGCCGTTCTAAATTAATAACCATCAAGATCATAAAATAAAACAGAGACTCACTTACTATCTAATCAAGAACAAACATCAAATTATAAGCACAAAAATCTCACCATAATCAATTGATTGAATTCACCAAAGGATAAGAAGTATTAAGAATTTAGCTACTTGAAATCCTCCTCTTGAATAACCTAGGGTTGCCGCCCCTCTCTATGCAAAGAGAAGGTGCGGCACCCTAGCCCTAAAACTAGAGAAAAATAAAACTAAAGAAAGGTAGAAGAAGAGAATTATGAGAGATTGTTGAGATATATCCTCTAGGGTTACATGAGGTGGCTATTTATAGTGGAAAAATAACCTAAAGACTCCAATTATACTTAGGATAGGACTCTAGGACGTTCTAGGCTCTGACTTGGTCTCCAAGTTGGATTAAAAGTCTTCCTAGAGCAAAATCCAAGTGAAAATAGGATCCTGGAAAATTCTGGAAACGCACAGAAACTTTGACAGCAATTTCGGGCTTGAATATGGCAGAACTGGGCTCTGAGCTTCAAAGGAAAGTTGTAGATCTCGGAATGAGCTTTCCAATGGCTACTCACGGGCCTAAAATGGACATCTGAGCAGAAAGTTATGGTGTTTTTACCGAGACTGCGCTGAATCCTAATCCAAATAGGACTAGTATCGGAATTATACGGGAATTGGATATTTCCTTGGACTTGTGCGGCATAAATTGGGATTTTAATTCCAATTGTGGGCTTTTATGGGCTGAGTATTATCTCATATAAAACATCCAAAATTCCATAGCTTCCGGGCTTCTTCAGGGCTTGTCTTCAATCCTTCGCGATTAAGCTTCAATCTTCAATTCTTGCTTCTTAAAATAATTCTTTAATGGTCTTCAATTCTTCAAATTATTTTCAATAAATCTTCAAACACGAAGTTCGAATCTCCAAATCTTCACTCCACATTACTAAGTCCATATTTCTGCAAAAAGTCATCAATTTAGCTCCAAATATAGTGAAAAACAACAAGTTTCCACTTTTCTTCTCTTCAAGCCCTAAAAACAAAAATACTTACAAAATAGGGTTAAATTCCACATAAAAATACCAAAAAGCATAGGAAAATGATCATAAAAATAGGGTTAATTTTGGATCGATCAACTTCTCTGGCGCCGTCAAGAAAACAAGAGGCATTCTGCCTGCTCAACTAACCATTGGATCAAAAACATCCCTATCTACCTTCTTTGTAGTTGATTCTTCATCAACTTACAACATGTTGCTAAGGAGAGATTGGATTCACTCCAATTGGTGTATGCCATCATCTTTACACCAACTCTTGATGTTTTGGAATGGCACTGAAGTTGAAGTGGTCAAATGATACGAATCTAGGTGTTTTAGATACAAATCTATCCTTGGAAAGCCTCCAAAGATGAACTTGACAACTTCAATTCCTAGATTTATAGATTGATAGACCTAGCCTAACTCTTCTCCTTCGTTTGTCGCCTTGGATGGATAATTAGACCTGCAATTATCAACCTAAGATCACAAGATTCACAAACAATTATGCTCACGAAACCTAATTGCTTGCTAGGACTCTACAGGATTGAAGAATCCTATAGTATGCTCAAATTAGAACAATGAAGCTAAATTTATCAAAGAGTGAATAATCCTGAATTTTATTAATCAACTTAACTTGTGTTTACAAGAGAAATTGGTGCCCTTATATAGTAGTAAGGGGCGGCCTAAACAGCCCTCTAAACCGACCTAGCATTTAATGCAAAGGCTATGGGCGGTTTACACAATAGAATTCTCTAGAAACTATCCAAAAATACAACCAATAGAAAATTACTAAGGATTGGACTTTAATTAGACAAGGCCCAACCCAAATAAGATCCAAACTAATTAAATAACTAAACTAATTAAGATAGAATTAAGGCCCTTGATGGCCGATTACATCATCTTAGCCCTAATGCTCATCGATTGCAAGCAATGTGCAAATCTTGGAATCGGTTGGAATATTCCTAGAATCGATTGTAAGAAGCTTGGAATCGATTGGAATATTCTTGCACAAAACATCACCAATGGTCTTCAAATCTTCAAGATGAGTTTGAACAAGGCTTGTTAATGAATCTTTGAACTTCTTAGTTCTTGCTATAGTCATCGGACCTAATTGCATCTTCAATGGATCAAATAGCATCTTTGGCATCTCCTTGGTGCTTGGAACATGACTTGTGATATCTCCATGATGTTCAAGCTTGTCCTTGCTTCCTTGCCGCCCATGCACATCCTCTCCATGATCTCCATTGTGTTCTTCAAGACCATGATAAGCCCTTGGCGCATCATCCCCTCCCTGTTGAAAAGGATTTGTCCTCAAATCTGCATCATTATCAAACCAAGATAAATTTGCAACATTAAAGGTAGCACTTACATTACCATATTCACTAGGAAGATCTAGCTTATAAGCATTGTTGTTGATCTTCTCCAAGACTTGGAATGGACCATCTCCTCGGGGTAGCAGCTTAGACTTCCTCCTTTTAGGGAATCTTTCCTTCCTTAGATGCAACCAAACGCAATCTCCAGGCTCAAAGATAACCTCTTTGCGCCTTTTATTAGCAACCTTCATGTAGTATTGTGTTTTCTTCTCAATTTGAGCTCTAACCTTCTCATGAAGATCTTTAACATACTCGGCCTTCCTTTTGCCATCCATGTCAACTTGCACACTCAAAGGTAAACTCAACAAATCCAATGGGGTTAAAGGATTAAAGCCATACACAATTTCAAAAGGTGAAAATCCAGTAGTACTATGTATGCTTCTATTGTATGCAAATTCAACATGAGGCAAACATTCCTCCCAAGTTCTTGAGTTCTTCTTAATTAATACTCTAAGCAAAGTAGACAAAGTCCTTTTAACTACTTCAGTTTGGCCATCGGTTTGAGGATGACAAGTAGTTGAAAATAACAACTTAGTACCTAACTTAGCCCATAAAGTTCTCCAAAAGTGACTTAAGAACTTAGCATCTCTATCAGAAACAATCGTTATAGGCATTCCATGTAATCTAAGAATCTCTTGAAAGAATAAGTTAGCTACATTAATGGCATCATCAGTTTTGGTACATGCAATAAAGTGTGCCATTTTAGAAAACCTATCAACAACCACAAAAACAGAATCTTTACCTCTTCTAGAATGAGGCAAACCTAACACAAAATCCATGCTAATGTGTGTACATGGTTCATGAGGAATAGGCAAAGGAGTATACAATCCATGAGGCTTAGATGTAGATTTAGATTGCAAACAAACAATGCAACTAAAAACATGCTTTCCTACATCATATCGCATCTTAGGCCAAAAGAAGTGTTCATGCCATATCTCATATGTTCTATCAACACCAAAGTGACCCATTAGACCCCCTTCATGCGATTCCTTCACAAGCACATAACGCAAAGAACAAGTAGGTATACATAATCTAGATTCTTTAAACAAAAATCCATCATGCTTATAATACTTTCCAAATCCAGAATTTTCACATGCTTTAAAGATATCACCAAAGAAAGCATCACTAGCATACAATTCTTTAATGAACTCAAATCCAAGAAACTTAGAATCAAGCATGGAAAGTAACATATATCTCCTTGACAAAGCATTAGCCACAACATTCTCCTTACCTTGCTTATATCGCACCACATAAGGAAAACTCTCAATAAACTCAATCCACTTAGCATGTCATTTGTTCAACTTTTGGGCCTTCAAGTACTTCAAGCTCTCATGATCGGTGTGAATCACAAACTCTTTAGGCCAAAGATAATGTTGCCACATTTGTAATGCTCTCACAAGAGCACACAACTCTTTGTCATAGGTTGGATAATTCAATGTAGGCCCATTCAATTTCTCACTAAAGTAAACTACGGGCTTTCCTCCTTGCATCAAAACAGCGCCAATACCTATCCCTGATGCATCACATTCAATCTCAAAAGTATTATTAAAGTTAGGTAAAACAAGCAAAGGAGCATTAGTAAGTTTATCCTTCAAAGTCTCATATGCTTCTTGTTGTTCTCGACTGATCGTGTCGTCAATGACCATGAAATAATCCCAACAATTACTAACTAAGAATAGCTAGGGCAAGTAGGGGTCGAACCCACAGAGAAATTGGTTATTATTTTTTTTCTTAAAACAAAATAAAATAAAGAAAATTTTGGAAAAGACTTTAAAATTAAATCTATCAAACTATAAAATTAACTAAGAAAGCAATCAAGAAAATTAAAGAAAACAATTAAAGAAAGCCCTCCAACATAGAATTAATCTCCCTCTTGACATGAATAACATGGATCATTGATATCTAATAATTATGAAAACCTTGGATAGCTTGATGATTTAAGTCTTAAATTACCTTAATTAGATAAATTTACCGTTCTAGGGCTTAATCTACCCCTTTTACACTTTCAACAATCAATTACCGTTCTAGGGCTTAAAGATTGTTTAGGAATAAAGCATTAAGTACAAGTAATTTATAAACAAGCACAACAAGCAATTTCTCACCCATTGATTTTTATCTCTCTTGGAAGGAGGTCTAACTCTCATCCAATTGCTACATATGATTAAATCTGAGGTTCTAATTCTAGACTTAATCTAGCTAATGTTAACCTAATTTATCAAGGCAGTGTTGACTTCAACCCATCAAAACAAGAAACATAGGATTAAAACAGAGATCTAAGAAATACCCAAAACAATTCTCATACATAAGCACAAAATTTCACCATGATATATGTCAAGAGATCAATTAAATTCTACATTGGAAAAAAGAAAAGGATTACTCACTCATAAATTGAGTGAGCATCCACAAATAAGAAGAAGAAAACTTATCTATGGATGAGGAAGAGAGGGGCGGCGGCTCCTAAGCTATTCCTCCAAATCTTCAAACTAAACTACAATATTTTCTAAAGAAGAGAGAATAAAATTACACCACAAAATCTAGACCTAAGGTGGCTATTTATAGTGGAAAAATAGCCCAAAGACTCCTATTAGACTTAGGATAATAGTCTAGGACGGTTTTGGGTCTAACTTGGACACCAAGTTGGATTAAAAGTCTTCCTAGAGTAGAATCCAAGTCAAAACAGGATTCTGGAATTTTCTGGAATCGTGCAGAAACTTTAACGGAAAATTCGGATCTGAAGATGGCAGAACTGGGCTTTGGACTTCAAAGAAAAGTTGTTGATCTCGGAGTTAGCTTTCCAACGGCTACTCATGGGTCTAAAACGGACATCTGAGCAAAAAGTTATGGCCTTTCTACCAAGACTACACTGAATCCTAGTCCAACTAGGACTAGTTACGGGAAATTACGGGATTTGTATATTCTTTTGGATTTGTGGAGCATAAATTGGGATTTTAACTCCAATTATGACCTTATATGGGTTGAGTATTATCCCATATAAAATATCCATAATTCCATATCTTCCGGTCTTTTTCAGGGCTTGTTTTCAATCCTTCGCAATTAAGCTCAAATCTTCAATTCTTACTCCTTGAAATAATTCTTCAATGATCTTCAAATCTTCAAAATATCTTCAAGAAATCTTC
This sequence comes from Corchorus capsularis, assembly GCA_001974805.1. Classification (NCBI taxonomy): domain Eukaryota; kingdom Viridiplantae; phylum Streptophyta; class Magnoliopsida; order Malvales; family Malvaceae; genus Corchorus; species Corchorus capsularis. The sequence goes on from AWWV01016401.1 coordinate 39,104, forward strand.
AAATCACGAACTTCGAATCTTCAAATCTATACTCAAAATTACTTTGCTTATATCTGTGTAAAAAGTCATCAAAATAGCTCCAAAAGTAGTGAAAATTAACAAATTCCAATTGCACATCTCATAAAGACTAAAAACACAAATATCATCAAAATAAGACAAATTAGAGTATAAATAGACCAAAAAACATAGTTAAATAGCCATAAAAATAGGGTTGTTTTTGACTTGATCATATTTTCCCCCACACTTGAACTTTGCTAGTCCCTTAGCAAAATCAATGTGTAAGTTATTCAAAAATTAATTTTCAAAAGATCAATTTGAATCCACACATATATCAAGGAATCAACTTAATCATGAAATCTAAATAACAAAGAACATTAATAGTACTTATTCCAAAGATCAATAAACAAGAAGCATTATCATTCTTAAGTAGCCATAATCAAAGTAGCTCAAATCACTCACCATTCTTCACATCTATAACTACTTCTTCCTAAAGCCTTGCATCTTCATCTATCTCTCGATTACTCAAAACATTACATATTATAAATAAATCAAGGGTTCATGTGGGTTATAATAGTTTTCAAGGGTAATTGATTTTAGAAAACTGAGGTTACTAACCTCTGAAGTGTTCATGTTTAGGGGTTACTAACGCCCTTTATTTTGAGGCTACTAGCACTCTAGAAGGACTCCTTCTATTATAAAAGAGGGACAATATTTATGTTGGTCCATGCCTCTTATCCTCTTCCCAAGGGTTACTAACTCCTTTTTTTTAAAGAAAAGAGTGACAACAATGGAGTGTTTTTTTTAAAAAAAAAAAACAGAAATACCTCTTCTCCTCTTGCATGAAATCACCTCTTTTAGAAAACGATTTTAATTACCCTTTATATAGATAATCCCCCACACTTATTCTTGACAAATTCATAGCATGCTTTCTTAATTGTAACTTCAATCAAAATTCAACACAAGTTCTAGAAATAGATAATCATAAAAGCAATGAATGAATATGGTCATATCACAAACTTTAATTATACCTAGTTCTAAGAAATAAAAAACTTCTTGCTATAAATCAAATAATGAATAAAGCATTCTTAAAAATTCTAAGTATTCATCAATCATAATCAAATCAATAACTCAATATATGCATGAAAAATCAAAAAGTTTGAAAATCATCAAATTTTTATGAAACAAAAATCAATTTTTTTTTTCGAAAAATTTGTTTTAAAAATTGGGGAATAAAATATCAATCCAAAAACAATCAAATTTTTATCCTAGGTTCTCATGCAAAAACTATCATATGACTCAATATCAAGCAATAACCCTATCAAGTATTCACCCCCCCCCTACACTTAAAATTTACAATGTCCTCAATGTAAAAGCAATCAAGAAATCAAAGCATGCAAAATAGCTTACCAAAAATAAAAAGTTAGGGTTCATGAAAACATACCTGGACGGCTTTGATGAAGTTAATTACTCAAACAAAAAGACAATAAAAATTAAAGTGATAGGAAAATAAAACTAGATAGTTTATTAATGAAACTGGAAAAATAAAGACATAAGATAAAGATAAAGCATAAACTTAAATAACTAAACCTAAGATGCTTAAAAATAAAAATCTAAATCTAGAAAACTTAAATTTAAATTAAAAATCCTAATTCTAAACCTAAATTGGTTTTGGAATAGCCTTCTCTAATAAATTGAAGAGGTTATCCAAATTTCCAATTATATTATCAGAATCCTCTCTTAAACTAACAACTTGATCATTAATATCCTTGAATTGAACCAAGAAAGGATGAATTTCTTCCTTATTTTCCTTCTCTTAATTCACCTCCTCTTCCCCTTCTTTATTCTCATCACTAGAAGCATCACTGGACTCAGAATCAGAAAAAATAATTATTGGATTATCTTCACCATGTCCTTCCTCTTGCAGCGGATCCTTTGGTTCAATTGGAGTGGATGATTTTTCCTTCAATTCTTCCAAAGTAAAAACAGTAGCAATTGGTGTGATCCTTGGTTGATTAGATGAAGAAGCATAATAAGGGTCATCAAACCTTTGAGGAAAAGGGGCACATCGCATTGAAGCTCTATAAGGTGGCCTATAGGGCTTGGTGCGATACCCATCAATCCTTGGTATAGGGAAAGGCTTGCTCCAAGATGAAACTTGAGGTCAAATCCTTCCATTGGAATTCCTTGGTTTAGAAAACCGATTTCCATAGGGGTGGAAACGTTTTTCAAATTCCTTTTCAGCTCTTTCCTTTGATCTCATAACAACTTCATGTGACTTACTAGCTTTGTCCCAAAGAAATTGATGAATCATCCTAGCTTTGAAATCGGGCTTCGCTTCAGCATCTTCCTCAGGTAGCAACGATATCATGCTCAAGAGTTCATGGCAATCTTGACGAAGAAAGCTTCCTTGAAATTTTGAACCAAATTGAGAAACTCCAGCTTGATAAAATTGCCTTCTAAAATTCTTGAATTGAACTTCAAAATTCATGGAAGTGGTTGCTAGTATCATCGACATCTTTTAGAGGGATGGAGGAAGAATCGAAATTGCTTCTTGACTTGATGAATCGTCGACTTGAGGATGTCAACTAGGCCTTCTTGTCGACTTGCTTCCTTAAGTCAATGATGATGATTTCTTCCTTCTAAATTCTTACTCTAGTCGACTTTTGCTTCTTCAAAAATTGCTTCTAGCCGAAACTTTACTCTCCCAATATTACTTCTTGCGTTGATGAATAAAGAGGAGGGGTAGAGTGTCTTTATATAGTGATCAAGTCCTAATTCTAAGAGGTTTTAGTTAGAGTAAAAAGTAAGAAAATATACCTTGTTTAGGAACACATTACCTATTTGGAAAAGGATTGCAATTAGGAACTCAATTTCCTAGTCAAAATAGTCCTAATGTACCTTGCATGTGATGGTGCGACATACTCCTAGGATGGTTTGGACTTGGCGCGGCATCTTCTAGGTTGACCGGGAGATGGCCTGGTGCGGTGCGAATCAAGGCCGAGCGGGGCTTGGCAGTGGCACGGACTGGTGCGCACGAGGCTCGGGCTGGAGCGGTCTGCGGCCTGGCTCGTCACACGGCATTCTGGTGCTGATCGAGACGTGGTGTGGCATGGCTTGGCTATGGCCGGGTAGTGGCCTGGCTCGTGCTGGTGCTACCTCGGACGGTCATGGCTTGGTGCGGGGCGCGACAGGACTCGGTAATATTCGGGCTAGAGCGCGGGACTTGGCCTGGCTTGGTTGTGCTGCCGAACCAAGTTGCTGCATGGTAGCATGGTAGCATGGTAATGCCGAGCCATGGCCGGCCATGCTTAGTGTGGTGCGCGGGAGGACCAAGCCATAACCAGCCATGGATGGTACGTGCCTCGGCAATAGCCGAGCAGTGGCATGAAGATGGTGCGGCAATGCCGAGCCATGGCCGGCCATGCTTTGTGTGGTGTGCGGCATGGCCAAGCCCTAACCGGCCATGCATGCCCACTAACCAAGTTACAACTGGTCATGCATGGTCTATGGCTCGGTTCTTGGTACTTCTTACTCCTCGGATAAATTTTCTTCAATTTAATGAAGAAAATTCATAAAACCTAAAAACAAAAATTAAAATTAAAATTAAAATTAGGTTGCCTCCCAACAAGCGCTTGTTTAAAGTCATTAGCTTGACTTTCCCCTTTCTTTAAATTCTTAAGTTGGAAAATAAATTGGTTCTTCCAACTCAATTTCTTCAATCAAATCTACTGATAATGGCTTAAGTCTTTGTCCATTGACCTTCTTCTGAGTTTTCTTAGTTGGGCTATAGATATCCACGGATCCATTGCGATATACTTTCACAACTTCAAAAGGACCACCCCATTTTGATTTTAATTTTCCAGGGAATCCTTTCACTGAGCTTGTGAATAACAAAACCTTTTGACCTTCATGGAATGTTCTCCTTAATATCCTTTGATTATGTAAGGCTTTTGTCTTTTCCTTATAAATCCTTGAATTCTCATAGGCTTCATTCCTTATTTCCTCAAGCTCTTGTAATTGTAGCATCCTTTGAATTCCATCTTTGTCAAAGTTAAGATTGCATTGCTTAACTGCCAACCATGCTTTGTGTTCTATCTCCACAGGTAAATGACATGGTTTTCCAAACACAATTCTGTATGGGGACATACGTAGAGGTGTCTTATAAGTTGTATGATAAGCCCATAAAGCATCTCCTAGTCGCATACTCCAATCTTTTCTTTGAACATAAACTGTTTTCTCCAAAATCAGTTTCACTTGATGATTGGATATTTCAGCTTGACCACTAGTTTGAGGATGATATGAAGTAGATACCCTATGGCTAACTCCATATTTTTCAACCAGTGATTGTACAATCTTGTTGCAAAAGTGAGTTCCACGATCACTAATGAGGGTCTTGGAATCCCAAACCTATAAAGAATAATGTTATTCTTTATAAATTTGACTACTGTCTTTGCATCATCCTTCTCCGTAGCTACAGCTTCCACCCATTTAGAAACATAGTCCACGGCTAAAAGGATGTAATTCTTCTTATCTGATGGAGGAAAAGGTCCCATGAAATGAATTCCCCATATATCGAAAATTTCAACAACGACTATAGGAGATTGAATCATCTGATTCCTTTTAGATATACTTCCAACTTTCTGACAGCGTGGACAAGTCTTGCAATGTTCATAAGAATCTTTGAAGAGTGTAGGCCAATAGAATCCACAATCCAAGATCATTCTTGCGGTCTTCTTGTGTCCAAAATGACCTCCACATTCAGAGCTATGGCAAAACTTCAGAACTGATTAGACCTCCTTATCAGGGACGCATCTTCTCATAACTTGATCAGGTCCATGCCTCCATAAGTAATACTTAGCATCACTTATAATTTTCAATTTCTTCCACTTAGCATCAAAACAGCGCCAGTACCTATCCCTGATGCATCACATTCAATCTCAAAAGTATTATTAAAGTTAGGTAAAACAAGCAAAGGAGCATTAGTAAGTTTATCCTTCAAAGTCTCAAATGCTTCTTGTTGTTCTCGACTGATCGTGTCGTCAATGACCATAAAATAATCCCAACAATTACTAACTAAGAACAGCTAAGGCAAGTAGGGGTCGAACCCACAGAGAAATTGGTTATTATTCTTTTTCTTAAAACAAAATAAAATAAATAAAATTTTGGAAAAGAGTTTAAAATTAAATCTAGCAAACTATAAAATTAACTAAGAAAGCAATCAAGAAAATTAAAGAAAACAATTAAAGAAAACCCTCCAACATAGAATTAATCTCCCTCTTGACATGAATAACATGGATCATTAATATCTAATAATTATGAAAACCTTGGATAGCTTGATGATTTAAGTCTTAAATTACCTAAATTAGATAAATTTACCGTTCTAGGGCTTAGTCTACCCCTTTTACTCTTTCAACAATCAATTACCGTTCTAGGGCTTAAAGATTGTTTATGAATAAAGCATTAAGTACAAGTAATTTATAAACAAGCACAACAAGCAATTTCTCACCCATTGATTTTTATCTCTCTTGGAAGGAGGTCTAACTCTCATCCAATTGCTACATATGATTAAATATGAGGTTCTAATTCTAGACTTAATCTAGCTAATGTTAACCTAATTTATCAAGGCAGTGTCGACTCCAACCCATCAAAACAAGAAACATAGGATTAAAACAGAGATCTAAGAAATACCCAAAACAATTCTCATACATAAGCACAAAATTTCACCATGATATATGTCAAGAGATCAATTAAATTCTACATTGGAAAAAAGAAAAGGATTACTCACTCATAAATTGAGTGAGCATCCACAAATAAGAAGAAGAAAACTTATCTATGGATGAGGAAGAGAGGGGCGGCGGCTCCTAAGCTATCTCCTCCAAATCTTCAAACTAAACTACAATATTTTCTAAAGGAGAATAAAATTACACCACAAAATCTAGACCTAAGGTGGCTATTTATAGTGGAAAAATAACCCAAAGAGTCTTATTAGACTTAGGATAATAGTCTAGGACAGTTTTGGTCTAACTTGGACTCCAAGTTGGATTAAGAGTCTTCCTAGAGTAGAATCCAAGTCAAAACAGGATTCTGGAATTTTCTGGAATCGTGCAGAAATTTTAACGGAAAATTCGGATCTGAAGATGGCAGAACTGGGTTTTGGATTTCAAAGAAAAGTTGTTGATCTCAGAGTTAGCTTTCCAACGGCTACTCATGGGTCTAAAACGGACATCTGAGCAGAACGTTATGGCCTTTCTACCAAGACTGCACTGAATCCTAGTCCAACTAGGACTAGTTACGAGAAATTACGGGATTTGTATATTCTTTTGGATTTGTGGAGCATAAATTGGGATTTTAACTCCAATTATGACCTTATATGGGCTGGGTATTAACCCATATAAAATATCCAAAATTCCATATCTTCCAGGCTTCTTCTGGGCTTGTTTTCAATCCTTCGCAATTGAGCTCCAATCGTCAATTCTTGCTCCTTCAAATAATTCTTCAATGATCTTCAAATCCTCAAAATATCTTCAAGAAATCTTCAAATCACGAACTTAGAATCTTCAAATCTATACTCAAAATTACTTTGCTCATATCTGTGTAAAAAGTCATCAAAATAGCTCCGAAAGTAGTGAAAATTAACAAATTCCAATTTCACATCTCATAAAGACTAAAAACACAAATATCATCAAAATAAGGCAAATTAGAGTATAAATAGACCCAAAAACATAGTAAAATAGCCATAAAAATAGGGTTGTTTTTGGCTCAATCATCGACCCCACTTGAATGGTGCATTCTTCTTCATAACACTTGTTATAGGTGCTGCCAAGGTGCTAAAGTCCTTAACAAACCTCCTATAAAATCCAGCCAAGCCATGGAAAGATCTCACTTTACCAACATTGGTTGGTGTTGGCCAATCTTTGATGGCTTTGATCTTGTCCTCAACAACTTCAATACCTTGCAATGACACCACAAAACCAAGAAAAACAAGTTTGTTTGTGCAAAAGGTGTACTTCTTAAGGTTAGCATACAATTTTTCAACCCTAAGTAAATCTAACACACATCTCAAATGCTCAACATGTTCTTCTAGGCTACGGCTATACACAAGTATATCATCAAAATGAACAATAAGAAACTTACCAATAAAAGCTATCAAAACATGGTTCATTAGCCTTATAAAAGTACTAGGTGCATTAGTCAATCCAAAAGGCATAACTAACCATTCATACAATCCTAACTTAGTTTTAAAGGCAATTTTCCTTTCATCATCCTCTTTCATGCGAATTTGATGGTACCCACTCTTAAGATCAATCTTAGAAAATAAACAAGCACCATGCAATTCATCAAGCATATCATCTAATCTAGGAATAGGGTGACGATACTTAACTGTTATGTTGTTTATTGCTCTACAATCAACACACATTCTCCAAGTTCCATCCTTTTTAGGAACAAGCAAAACAGGAACTGCACATGGAGAAAGACTTTCACTCACATACCCTTTTTGAAGCAACTCACCAACTTATTTCTCCAACTCCTTTGTTTCTTCAAGATTAGTCCTATAGGTTGGCCTATTTGGAATTTGCGCCCCATGGATGAAGTCAATTTGATGTTCAATCCCTCTAATTGGAGGCAATCCACTTGGAATTTCCTCAGGAAACACATCTGCATAATCACTCAAAAGAAAAACAATATTGCTTGGAAGTTCTCCATCCAAGTTGTTAGTACTCACAAGTGCATTTTTAAGCAAAAGCAAGATCAAAACAGAATTATCATGCAAAGCACTCTTAATCTCACTCTTAGAAGCTAACATACACTCTTTAACAACTTTCTTAGAACTAGCTTTATGATCAACCAAATCAGATTTGTTCTCAACGCAAATAGCACTAGAACTAGCATGTTTCTCCTTTTCTTTAGCCCTAAATTCAGATTCCATTCTAGAAAATTCATCCCTCACTTTGAATTGATCTTTTAAAGGTTCTTGAGGTGATAAAGGAACAAAAGTGATAAGATACTTACCACACATAAAGGAGTACTTATTTGTCTCACCATCATGATGCACCTTGTTGTCAAATTGCCAAGGTTGACCAAGTAGTACATGGCATGCTTGCATTGGTGAAACATTACACAGCTCGTCCTCCTTGTACCTGCCCAAAGAAAGAGAAACAAAAACTTGCTTGTTAACCTTAATCTCTTCTCTATCATTGAACCATCCTAAACTATAAGGTTTAGGGTGTTTGGTAGTGGGTAATTGCAACTCCTTCACCAAATAAACACTAGGTATGTTTGTACAACTCCCACCATCAATTATCAAACTACTAGACTTCCCATTCGCATACATCCTAGTATGGAACAAATTCTCCCTTTGGTTTTGCACATCTCCTTTAACATAAGCACTCAAAGCTCTCCTAGCAACCAAGCTTTTAAGTGAAAGTACTTCACCATCATCATCATCCTCATTTAACGCATTCATTTTCATCATCTCCATCTCCAGTAGAACCCAAGTTAAATTCTTCATCTTCACTCACAAGTTCACCATGGCTATTAAAATACATCACCTTCTTGTTGACACAATCCTTATCATAATGACTATATCCTTGACACTTAAAACACTTAATATGAGACTTAGAGGAAGAACTAGATGATGATTTAGAATCGGTTTTGGGACTTACAAACCCTTTTTGCGTTACCTCCTTCTCCTTGATAGGTGTTTTCTCATCTTTCTTGAATGGAGGTTTCCATGAGGTACTAGATGATGAAAAACCTCTCTTAGTCGAACCACTCCTTTTGACTTGACCCTCGGCCTTCAAAGCATGTTGCAACATCTCTTCAATATCATAGTGTTGTTGCATCTCCACTATATCATGAATTTCCCTATTCAATCCCACAAGAAACCTAGCCATTGTAGCTTGTTGAGCTTCCTCAATTTCAGCCCTTGACTTTAACAACATCATCTCCGAATAGTACTCATCAACACTCTTAGATCCTTGTCTCAATGTTTGCAAACTTTGATAAAGAGAATTGATGTAGAAACTTGGCACAAATCTCTTCCTCATGACACTCTTCAATTCAGCCCATGTTTCAATTGGCCTCTCCAAATTTCTTCTCCTATATTGCACCAATTGATTCCACCAATTTAAAGCATTCTCAACAAACTCAAGGATAGCAATTTGTACCTTCTTAGATTCGACAAAGGGGTGATAATCAAAGTACATGTCCAATTTCGATTGCCACTCCAAGTAATCCGCAGGAGTTCCTCTCCCATTAAACTTAGGAATCTTGTACTTAATGTTGTTTTTAGCCTCTTCTCTATCACCACCTCTCCTAGGGCTCGAGTTATCCAAATAAGCTTGACCTCCAGCTTCGTGTTCCCTCAATCTCTCCAATGGATTTCTCCTAACAATTTGCCTTCGAACTTGTAGTCGTTCAACTTGCTCATTGTTTAGTGCGGCATTAGCTCTTTGTTGGGGAGGTTGAGCTTGTTGATTTCCAGTTTCTAAAGCTTCCAATCTTGTCGACATGGTGCCTAGTTGTTGCATTATATTTTGTAGCATGGTAGCCATATTGTCCTGATTTTGCCCTTCTTCCATTGTACCTACAAAAGAAAAAGTTAGTAGCAAAAATCCTCACTAGTGTGTTTGTATACCTTGTTGTGCTCTCGTGTTTGCACACAAAACCTAGATGGATTGGTGGTCCACTAAGCTCTCTTGATGATCTCACACAATTTTGCCTTTTACCTCTTTAGCTTCAATAGGCCTAATAAGAGCAATTTGTTAGAGTAACTTCTTTCTTCTCGTGACCAACTTGAGGAACAAACAATTAGTTGCAAAACTTTTGTGAATCAAAGGAAACTGATCTCAAACTAAACCAAACCAATCTTGCAACTTTCGAACTCAATTCAATCTTACTCCAAGGAAGCTGCAAAAACACAATCAAAACACCAAATCACAATTCAACAATTCAAGAACCCTAGTACCACTTATCTCCAATTTTGTACCACTTGAATCCAGTAGGACCTGAAATTCTTCAAATTAAACCTTCAATTACAGCAAAAGCAACCGAAGAACCTAAAACAAACAATCAATTAGGGTTAATTGCAACCAATTGAATCAATTGCACAAAACAAAACCCTAATCCCCAAAAACCCTAGATAAGAACCCTAAATCTGAAAAATTACGATATCACTACAGATTTTTTTTTGAATTTTTCAATATTTTTCCCAGAAAGATCACAACTTAAAAGCTCTAAATATGAAATTTCAAAGCTTTCTGACCACTAATGAATCCAGAACAAAAATCACAAGTTTCTGGTCAAAATTTTGTTTTATTTTTTTGATATTTTTTGATATAACTATAAGGTATGAGAGATTCAAATCTGAAATTTTAAAGCAATTGGAGTTATAATGAATCCGTAATAAAATTCACAAGTTTCTGCAGATTTGAGAGAAAACTTGCGATATGAACACTATAGATGTTGATGGATGAATAACTTAATGAATGATGAATAGAAGGATAGATTTACCGTTGAAGAGGAACAACCTTGCTCTGAATAACAATTGATATGAATCTAGGTGTTTTAGATTCAAATCTATCCTTGAAAAGCCTCCAAAGATGAACTTGACAACTTCAATTCCTAGATTTGTAGATCGATAGACCTAGCCTAACTCTTCTTCTTCGTTCGTCGCCTTGGATGGATAATTAGACCTGCAATTATCAACTTAATATCACAAGATTCACAAACAATTAAGCTAACAAAACCTAATTGCTTGCTAGGACTCTACAAGATTGAAGAACCCTAAAGTATGCTCAATCTAGAACAATGAAGCTAAATTTATTAAAGACTGAATAATCCTCAATTTTATTGATCAACTTGACATGTGTTTACAAAAGAAATTGGTGCCCTCATATAGTAGTAAGGGGCGGCCTAAACAGCCCTCTAAACTGACCTAGCATTGAATGCAAAGGCTATGGGCACTTTACACAATAGAACTCTCTAGAAACTATCCAAAAATACAACCAATAGAAAATTACTAAGGATTGGACTTTAATTAGATAAGGCCCAACCCAAATAAGATCAAAACTAATTAAATAACTAAACTAAGATAGAATTAAGGCCCTTGATGGCTGATTACATCATCTTAGCCCTAATGCTCATCGATTGCAAGCAATGTGCAAATCTTGGAATCGATTGGAATATTCCTAGAATCGATTGTAAGAAGTTTGGAATCGATTGGACTATTCTTGCTCAAAACATCATCAATTGTCTTCAAATCTTCAAGATGAGTTCGAACAAGGCTTGTTAATGCATCTTTGAACTTCTTAGCTCTTGCTCTAGTCATCGGACCTAATGGCATCTTTAATGGATCAAATAGCATCTTTGGCATCTCCTTGGTGCTTGGAACATGACTTGCGATATCTCCATGATCTTCAAGCTTGTCCTTGCTTCCTTGCCGCCCATGCACATCCTCTCCATGATCTCCATTGTGTTCTTCAAGACCATGATAAGCCCTTGGCGCATCATCAAAGCTGACAACAGACCATTCAAAGTTGAGTCTCACGCCGTCGATGTGAGGTTCTACGATGGAAGTACTGGATCAATCAGGTTCATGGGTCAGGACAAGTATGGCCGGCCCTATACCATCATCTCTGATGCGCCCAAGGCTTATCATGGAGGGAATGATGCGCCAAGGACTTATCAGGGACTTGAAGACAAGCATGGACAGCATGGAAAGGATGTGCATGGGCTACAAGGAAGCATGGAGATGCATGAAGATCATGGAGATATCGATGAGCATGTTCCAAGCACCAAAAAGATGTTATTCGATCCATTGAAGATGCCTATTGGTCCGATGACTAGAGCAAGAGCTAAGAAGTTCAAGGATGCACTATTGGGCCTTGTTCGAAGTCATCTTGGTGATATGAAGACTATTCAAGTTCAATAGAAGAGCTTTGATGATGATTTCAGCAAGAAAACACCAATCAATTACAAGTTCATTACTTTGCTTGCTATTGATTCTAGATGGCCGGATTGACATCATGGCATGAGCCTATTAGCATTAGTTTGCTTTGTTTGGGCTTAATTTTACCTTAGATTATCTTATTTTTAAGTATGGATGTTATTTAGGTTGGGCCTTGTTTGACTAAGTCCAATCTTTGTTTAATTATGCTTTTATTTCCTTTTCCTAATTGGGCTTGGATTAGTTTTCCCTAGCCCTTATGTTTGGACGAAAATTAGGTCTTATTTTTAGGATTTTGGGTGACCTCATCACACTATAAGGGTTCAAATAGCTCTTGTAAAGTTAAGTTAAGCTGATTAATAAAGTTGAGGTTTATTCACCCAATTGATTATCTCAGCTTCTTTGTTCTAGTTTGAGCATACTTTAGGGTTCTTCAATCTTGTAGAGTCCTAGCAAACAATTAGGTTGTGATTGCTTAATTGTTTGTGAATCTTGTTATCTTAGGTGTTCAATTGCAGGTCTAATTGAAGATCTAAGGCCGACGAACGAAGAGAGATTGCTTTGTGAAGGTTGTCGACATACTTTTCTAGAAGTTGAAGAAGTTCAAGTTGATTCTTGGCAGGTCTCAAGGATTGATTTGAATCTAAAACCACTAGATTCGTATCAATCTGCACTGGAGAAATCAAGCAAGAAGCCTTGAAAGAGGCTATAGAAACTCTTGTGCGGCCTGCTGCCTTGTTTCCATTCAAGCCGCTTCCATGTGCTCCCATCATAGAAGAAGTTCTATGAGTACACAACCTAAAGAGGTTGTGTTGGCCAACGATACCTTGAAAAAGTTATCCACTTTGGCCTTAGAAATGAAGCTCCAAAGCTTAGAGGACTCAACCCCATCATCTAATGCGGTTTATCAAAGTACGCAAGATGAGATAACCACGGAAGAACTTGATCGTGCTCCCATGAAACTTGATGATCTCAAGGCTGAAGTGCAAGATCCTTTACTTGAAGTGAATCTTGGAACTAAAGAAAAGCCTAGGCCGACCTACATAAGTCAATTGTTGGCCGAAGAAGACAAGCCACGCTTTGTTGCCCTGTTAAAGGAATACAAAGACTGTTTCGCATGGGACTATGACGAAATGCCTAGCTTAAGTCGTGACTTAGTGGACCATCGTCTCCCAGTCATTGAAGGATACCATCCTTATCAACAACCTCCTAGAAGAATGGCTAATGATGTTGTTCTTAAAGTTAAAGAGGAAGTTGAAAGGCTCCTTAAAGCAGGATTCATCTGTACCGCACGGTATGTTGAATGGATATCAAACATAGTTCCTGTGGTTAAAAAGAATGGTGAAATTAGGTTGTGTGTTGACTTTCGTAACTTGAATTCAGCCACCCCTAAAGATGAATATCCTATGCCTGTTGCAGATTTACTGGTGGATGGAGCCGCCCAACATCGAGTGTTGTCCTTCATGGATGGACATAGTGGCTATAACCAAATCTACATAGCAGAGGAGGATGTTCCAAAGACCGTTTTCCGTTGCTCAGCTACAATTGGCACTTTCAAGTGGGTAGTCATTCCCTTTGGACTCAAAAATGCCGGTGCAACCTATCAACAAGCATTGAATGCCATCTTCCATGACATGATTGGTAAATTCATGGAAGTCTACATAGATGACGTTGTGATTAAGTTACATAATCACCTTGACCACATTGATCATCTGAGGTGCTCATTCGAAAGAATGAGACAATATGGCTTAAAAATGAATCCATTCAAATGTGCCTCTGGTGTTGATGCAGGTAATTTCCTTGGGTTTTGGTTCATCAACGAGGAATCGAGATAGACCAAAACAAGGCAAGAGCTATCTTACAAGCAAAACTGCCCACCTCCAAGAAAGAGCTGCAACATTTCCTTGGACAAGTGAACTTTTTACGAAGATTCATCTCCAACACTACTAGTAAAACCAAGGCATTTTCACCACTATTGAAGTTGAAAGACAAGGAAGAGTTCTACTGGAATGACGAACACCAAGAAGCTTTTGAGGCTATCAAGAAGTACTTAGCTTCGCCTCCTGTCTTAGTTCCTCCTAAGAAAAATCAAACTTTGTACTAATATATTTCAGCCACAGAATCCTCCATTGGATCCTTGTTGGCACAAGGTATAGGTAAAGGAAAGGTACAAGTAGTGTACTACTTAAGTAGGACCCTTACTGATGTATAAACCAGATATAGTCCTATTGAAAAGCTTTGTTTGTCACTCTATTTCATAGCAATAAAACTTAGACATTACATGTTCTACTTTGATGTCTGTATTATTGTTAAAATTGACGTAATAAAGTACATGCTAAGTCGGCCCTTCCTTAGAGGCCGATTAGGAAAATGGTGTCTAGCACTCTCCGAGTTTAGCTTCAAATACATACCTCAGAAAGCAGTCAAAGGCCAAGCCATTGCTGACTTCCTGGCTGACCACCCTTGCTTAGACTTGGGAGAAGAATTTGAAGATTCAAACTTTGTCATGGAGGTGTCTTTGATACCATGGGTACTAGAATTTGATGGCTCTAGTGTTGAACCCACATGTTTTTTATGATAACAAAATAAACTTAAGTATGATGACTAATGAATCTTGTGAGTGTGCAGTAGTGCCTTTAACTGAGAAAGGTTCTATCTAGCACTAGAAGGTAATTAATGAGACTATCACAGTGAGATGGCACAAGACAATTAGCATCGAGAATATTCTTACTTGAAGATTCGAAGAATTCCAAGGGGTCAAGACAAACTAATAAAAATTTACATGAAGACCCTCATGAGGGCAGAACATATGAAGCAAGTTCAAGACAAGTAAGAGTTGAAGATTGAAGATTAAAGAAAGCTTCATCAATGACGCTAAAAAATGAGAATGCCATGAAGCCTTGAGCACTTGAACAATGCAACATTTCAAGAAGAAGGTCATGTGGAACCTAAAGGCATCAATTTCAGAAGGCAAAACATGTATTTGAAGAAGTATGATTAAGTCAGAGCACATGAAGAATGTAAATGTCAAGACTGAATTTTGGAGTTGGAAGAAGACTGGAAAACATTAGTGAGATTAATGATCTGGAGATTAAAGCGACTAGCAGCTAGACGACAAATAGTACGGACACGCTAAAGACGTCAACGATGTACGGACGCGTTGAAGCTGTCAACAGCCTGACGCGACAAAACGACAAAATAACGGGCAAATGGTTTGAGTTGACCCGATAACGGCTAGTTTGCTACCTGGGCTATTTAAACTCAAATCTAGCTGTTGTGAAAAGGTTAAGAAGCATTTTTGAAAGTCTATTTGCTCACACACTCCAGAATTCCAAATTCCAAGCAGTCCAAGCTTATTAATCTCTCTGATTTATTTTTTGTTGCTTGGATCTCAGTCTTTGTTCTTAAAGGTCATACCTTTAGACTGTATTAGGACTTATCTTGTGTATTCAGATCTTAAAGGATCATTTTCTACACTTTCTATTTTGATTTCTTGGTGTATCAAGTGCAGGTTGTGCACTTGTGTTGATTCAAGTGCGGGTTGTGCACTTGGGATTGTTTTGAGTGTGGGTTTGCACTCGGTGTCAAAGCTTTGGGTTTGAAGCTTTGGGATTGTAATAGGTTTTGTGAAGACCTGGTTAACTTCACTGTTTAGTGGATTTGAAAATCCTTGGTGGGGTATCCAAGGTAGAGGACGTAGGTGTGAATGGCAGAACATCTATAAATCGACGTGTCTCCAATCTTCCATCATTTCCTTCATCGTTCCTTGGTGGTAAATATTGAAAGGAGGAGCATGCCTTCGATATTTACTAGGGATAATATACTTGAAGTGTACAACATAGTACATAGGCTTGATGATTGGCGCCAGCCATTTCTTGATTATCTTCAACACCCATCAATAAAGGAAGTAGGAGGATCATGACATTGGCTGTGCACTACATTGTCTTGGCTGATGAGTTGTACCGAAAGGACTTAGACGGATCTTTGATGAGATGTCTAGGAGACGAAGAAACTAAGAAGGTCATCAAGGATGTACATGAAGGCTTATGTGGTGCACATCAAGCCGGAAGAAAGATGAGATGGCTTATACGCCGCCATGGCTTTTATTGGCCAACCATCATGAAAGACTGTATAGAATTTGCCAAAGGATGCCAAGCTTGTCAAAAGTATGGCCCTATTTGGAGACTTCCATCAGAAGAGTTACATTCTATGATAAAGTCTTGGCTTTTCAGAGGATGTGCATTTGATCTAGTTGGAAAGATTTACCCACCGGCCAAGGGAGGTGTCTGCTTTATTATAGTTGCCACAGATTACTTCACCAAATGGGTGGAAGAAAAAGCTCTACATGGCATAGCTCAAAATGACATCAACAAATTCATCAAGGAACATATCATCTATCGCTTTGGAATTCCTGAGACAATCACCACCGATCAAGGTACTAACTTTGATGGTGAGATTACAAGGAGTTTGGAAAGAAAATTTGGCCAAAAGTTTACTAAGTCACCGCCATACTATGCACAGGCGAATGGACAGGCTGAAGCTTCCAATAAAGTAATGATAAGCATCATTGAAAAGATGATAAAAGACAAACCTGGTAAATGGGATAGTATCTTGCCGAAAGCTCTTTGGGCCTACCGCATGACACAATGCTCAAGTACTGGTGTGAGTCCTTTCAGCCTAACATACAGCCATGATGCGATGGTTCCTATGGAACTCTTGGCTAAGTCAGCTAGAGTTGCATTTCAAAACAACTTGTAATGGTACGACTACAATGATGCCATGATGATCGAGCTTGAAGACTTAGACTCTGAAAGGTTGGAAGCTTTGAATCATCTGCAAGCACAAAAGAAAAAAGGCAGAAAGAAGTTACAACAAGAAAATTCACCAACGAAGTTTCGTCGAAGGTGAATTAGTATGGAAAGCTTTCTTGCCTATCGGATCCAAGAAATGAGGGAAGTGATCTCCTATTGGGTTGGGCCTTGTTTGACTAAGTTCAATCCTTGTTTAAATAAGTTATGTATTTACTTTTCCTAGTAGGACAAGGAGTAGGTAGTTTCCTTGATCCTTCTTTTATGTAATGTTTTCCTTTTAGCTTTAGGAGAAGGGTTATGCGTCCCCTACTACTAAACATAAGTTGAGTTGATTAATAAAGTTGAGGATTATTTTCCCAAATTGATTATCTTAGCTTCATTGTTCTAGTTTGAGCAAACTTAGGGTTCTTCAATCTTGTAGAGTCCTAGCAAACAATTAGGTTGTGATTGCTTAGTTGTTTGTGAATCTTGTGATCTTAGGTGTTCAAGTGCCGGTCGACTTGGGGGTCTATGGCCGACGAACGAAGGAAGATTTATCAAGTGAAGATTGTCGACATACACATCTAGAAGTTTGGTGATTCAAGTTGATCTTTGGCGGGTCGCAAAGGTGGATTTGGACCAATTACAACTAGATTCGTATCAATTGGTATCAGAGCTTACGTTTATCATCTTCAATCGGTAAATCTATCTTTATCCTCATCATTCATCAAGTTTTCATCCATCGATTTCACCCATACACTCATCGCACCACCCTTCTTGAAAATTCAAAAAATCAGCAACTTTTAAAATTCAGAGCTGATTCATCTTACATCTTTTTGCTTTTAAATTTCAGATTTGAGTTCCTTATAACTAGTAATTATATCGAAAAATATCAAAAAAATAAAAAAAAAATTTCGACCAGAAATTTGTGAAATTTATTCTGGATTCGTTTGAGCTCGGAAAGCTGTGAAATTTGAGCTTTAGACTTCTTTTGGTGTGATCTTTATGGGAAAAATATTGAAAAAAATCAAAAAAATCTGTGCTGTTATCGATTTTTTCCAGGAACTAGGGTTCTTAGTTTGGGAAATTTGGGGATTAGGGTTTTCTTGTGCAATTGATCTAAATAGTTGCAATAACTCTAATTGATTGTGTAATTGAGATTCTTGGGTTGCTTTTGCTGTGAATTGTGATTTGATTTGAAGAATTTCAGGTTACAAACCCTATTGGAGACAAGTGGTACAAAATTGGAATTAAGTGGTACTAGGGTTTTCTAATCGACTTGATTATTTGAATTGTGTTTGAATTGAGTTTTGTGCAGCAACTTTGGAGAAGGAATTCGACATCAAGAGCCTGCATAAGTGGTTTGATTTAAGATCACTTTCCTTTGATTCACAATAATTTTGCTACTAATTGTTTGTTCCTCAAGTAGGTCACGAGAAGAAAGGAATGCTCTAGGAGAAGAAAGGAATGCAACGTTTGGACAATATGGATACTAAATTCGATGCCTTGGCCGATGATGTCTAACAAGTAAAGGATGGCCAAAATCAACAAGCTAAACCACCTCAACAAAGGGCTAATGCCGCAAATAACAATGAGAGGATTCAGCTTCCACCACCGAGGCAAATTGCTAGAATCGATCCCATGGAAAGATTGAGGCAACAAGAGCTTGGAGGCCAAGCAATCAATGCGAATTTGCGGCCTAGGAGGGGAATCGAAAGAGAAGGGATTAAAGACAACATCAAATACAAGATCCCTAAATTCAATGGGAGAGAGTCTCCATCCGATTATCTGGAGTGGGAATCGAAATTGGATATGTATTTCGATTACTATCCTCATGCCGAGCCAAAGAAGGTACAAATTGCTACTCTTGAATTCACGGAGAATGCTTTGAATTGGTGGAATCAATTAGTGCAAGCAAGAAGAAGAAATTTGGAAAGACCTATTGATACATGGTTGTCGTTAAAAAGTCTTATGAGGAAGAGGTTTGTTCCAAGCTTTTACACTAATGGTCTCTACCAAGAGTTGCAATTTTTGAGGCAAGGAACTAAGAGTGTTGATGAATACTACTCCGAGATGATGTTGTTAATGTCAAGAGCCGAGGTTGATGAAGCTCCACAAGCTACTATAGCTAGATTTATGGCGGAGTTGAATAGAGAAATTCATGATATTGTGGAGATGCAACAACACTATGATGTTGAGGAATTACTTCAACATGCTTTGAAGGCCGAAAGCCAAGTAAAGAGGAATAAGAAGAGTTTTGCATGATCATCAAGCTCATGGAAGACTCCAATCAAAAAGGATGATAAGTCGACCAAAGAGAAGGAGTTGGTGGCGCAAAAGGGTACTACCCCTAAAACCGATTCTAAGTCTTCATCAAGTTCATCTTCTAAGAATCATGTTAAGTGTTTCAAGTGTCAAGGCTTTGGACACTATGCTAAAGATTGTGTTAACAAGAAAGTGTTGTTCATGAATGAACAAGGAGAAATCGAAAGTGAAGATGAAGTGATTACTTTAGGATCTAGTGGTGATGGAGATGATGAAGAGGATGCGCATGATGATAGTGATGATGGTGCCGGCTTTGCACTTAAGAGTTTGGTTGCTAGGAGAACTTTAAGTGCTTATGTAAAGAACGATGTGAACAATCAAAGGGAAAACTTGTTTCATACTAGGATGTATGCGAATGGAAAGCCTAGTAGTGTGATCATTGATGGTGGGAGTTGTACAAACATAGCTAGTGTTTATTTGGTGAAGGAGATGCAATTACCCACTACAAAACACCCTAAACCTTATAGTTTGGGTTGGATTAACGATAAGGAGGAAATTAGGGTTAACAAACAAGTTTTAGTTTCTCTTTGTTTGGGCAGGTATAAAGGAGATGTATTGTGCGATATCTTACCCATGCAAGCATGCCATGTACTACTTGGGCGACCATGGCAATATGACAACAAAGTTCAACATGATGGTGAGACGAACCAATATACTCTCATGTGTGGTAAGAAGCCCTTTACTTTTATTCTGTTATCACCTCAAGAGACTTTAAAAGATCAATTGAAATTTAAAGAGGATTTTGCTAAGTTAGATTCAGAATTTAGGACTAAAGAAAAGACTAATCATACTAATTTAGATAAGAATTGCGATATAGTTAAGCATGTTAGTTCTAAGAAAGTTCATAAGGAGTGTATGTTAGCTACTAAGAGTGAGATTAAAGAAACTTTGAATGATAATTCTGTTTTGATCTTGCTTTTTCTTAAATGTACACTTGTGAGCACTAACCACTTGGAAAGCGAACTTCCAAGCAACATTGTTTCTCTTTTGAGTGATTATGTAGATGTGTTTCCTGAGGAGATTCCTAGTGGATTACCACCGATTAGGGGGATTGAACATCAAATTGACTTCATCCCTGGGGCGCAAATTCCAAACAAGCCAGCTTATAGGACAAATCCTGAAGCAACAAAGGAATTGGAGAAGCAAGTTGGTGAGCTACTTCAAAAGGGTTTTGTGCGTGAAAGCCTTTCTCCATGTGCCGTTCCTGTGTTGCTTGTTCCAAAAAAAGATGGGACTTGGAGAATGTATGTTGATTGTAGGGCAATAAACAGCATAACGGTAAAGTATCGTCACCCTATTCCTAGATTAGATCATATGCTAGATGAACTGCATGGTGCTTGTTTATTTTCTAAGATTGATCTTAAGAGTGGCTATCATCAAATTCGCATGAAAGAGGGTGATGAATGGAAAACTGCCTTTAAAACTAAATTAGGGTTGTATGAATGGTTAGTTATGCCTTTTGGATTGAGTAATGCACCTAGTACATTCATGCGACTAATGAATCTTGTTTTAAGAGCTTTTATTGGCAAATTTGTTGTTGTTTATTTTGATGATATACTTGTGTATAGCCGAAACCTAGATGAGCATGTTAGGCATCTAAGATGTGTGTTAGATGTACTTAGGGTTGAGAAATTGTATGCTAACCTTAAGAAGTGCACCTTTTGCACAAACAAGCTTTTTTTTCTTGGTTTTGTGGTTTCATCGCAAGGTATAGAGGTTGATGAGGAAAAGATCAAGGCAATCAAAGATTGGCCAACACCCACCAACGTTGGACAAGTGAGATCTTTTCATGGACTAGCCGGATTCTATAGGAGGTTTGTTAAGGACTTTAGCACCTTAGCCGCCCCTATTACAAGTGTTATGAAGAAGAATGCACCATTCAAGTGGGAAGATGAACAACAAGAAGCATTTGAGGCATTGAAGGAAAAACTAACTAATGCTCCTTTGCTTGTTTTACCTAACTTTAACAATACTTTTGAGATTGAATGTGATGCATCAGGGGTTGGAATTGGAGCTGTTTTAATGCAAGGTGGGAAGCCAGTCGCCTACTTTAGTGAGAAATTGAATGGGGCTGCATTGAATTATCCAACCTATGACAAAGAGTTGTATGCTCTTGTGAGGGCGTTGCAAACTTGGCAACACTACCTTTGGCCTAAGGAATTCGTGATTCATACGGATGATGAGAGCTTGAAGTATTTAAGAGGCCAACAAAAGCTAAACAAGAGACATGCTAAGTGGAGAGCTTTCCTTGTGTTGTGCGATACAAACAAGGTAAGAAGAATGTGGTAGCCGATGCTTTATCAAGGAGGTATGTCTTACTTTCCATGCTTGATACTAAGTTTCTTGGTTTTGAGTATATTAAGGAATTATATGCTAGTGATGTTTACTTTGGTGAAATATTTAAAGCATGTGAAAATTCTGGTTTTGGAAAGTATTATAAGCATGATGGATTTTTGTTTAAGGAATCTAGATTGTGTGTGCCTTCTTGTTCTTTGCGCATCTTGCTCTTGAGGAAATCCCATGAAGGGGGTTTAATGGGTCATTTTGGAGTTGATAGAACATATGACATATTGCATGAACACTTCTTTTGGCCTAAGATGCGACATGATGTAGGGAAGTATATTGCTAGTTTTATTGTTTGTTTGCAAGCTAAATCTACTTCTAAACCTCATGGATTGTATACTCCTTTGCCTATTCCTCATGAACCATGGACTCATATTAGCATGGACTTTGTGTTAGGATTACCTCGTTCTAGGAGAGGTAAGGATTCTATCTTTGTAGTTGTTGATAGGTTTTCTAAGATGGCTCACTTTATTGCATGTACTAAAACGGATGATGCCATTAATGTAGCTAATTTGTTCTTTAAAGAAATTGTTAGACTACATGGAATGCCTAGGACGATTGTAAGTGATAGAGATGCTAAGTTCTTAAGTCACTTTTGGAGAACTTTATGGGCTAAGTTAGGTACTAAGTTGTTATTTTCTACTACTTGTCATCCTCAAACCGATGGTCAAACCGAGGTAGTTAATAGGACTTTGTCTATTTTGCTTAGGGCTTTAATTAAAAAGAACTTAAGAACTTGGGAGGATGGTCTACCTCATGTCGAATTTGCATATAATAGAAGCATACATAGCACCACTGGATATTCACCTTTTAAAACTGTGTATGGCTTTAATCCTTTAACCCCATTGGATTTGTTGAGTTTACCTTTGAGTGTGCAAGTCGACATGGATGGACAAAGGAAGGCCGATTATGTTAGAGAACTTCATGCTAGGGTTCGTGCACAAATTGAGAAGAAAACACAACACTACATGAAGAATGCTAACAAAGGGCGCAAGGAAGTCATCTTTGAACCTGGGGATTGGGTTTGGTTGCATCTAAGGAAGGAGAGGTTCCCTGAAAAGAGAAAGTCTAAGCTCTTACCACGTGGAGATGGTCCATTCCAAGTCTTAGAGAGGATCAACAACAATGCCTACAAGCTAGATCTTCCAAGTGAATATGGCAATATAAGTGCTACTTTTAATGTTTCAGACTTAGCCTTGTTTGATAGTGATGCAGATTTGAGGACAAATCCTTTTCAAGGGAGAGGGGTTGATGCGCCAAGGGCTTATCATGGCTTAGAAGAACACATTGGAGCCAATGAAGATCAAGTAGATGTCATCGATGCTAGCTTGAAGGGGCATGGAGTTGGAAGCACTTGTGACCGGCCATTGCTTGGAGAAGCCACGCAACACCGGTCACATGACCGGCCACATGACCGGCCATCGCATGCGAGATCGCATGGGGCAACCGGCCACAACCGGCCATCGCTTGGCGCACCAACCGGCCACAACCGGCCATTGTTTGCGCCATCCGGGCTAGACCGGCCTTTTGATCCTTTAGCCATTCCGCAAGGGCCAATGACAAGGGCTCGAGCTAAAAGGTTCAAGGAAGCTTTGTTGGGCTTTGTTAGATCTCATCTTGGAGGTTTAGAGTTCATTGAAGACCATTTGGAGAGCATTGAAGTCGACATCACCAAGAATATTCCCATCGATTCCAAGTTGTTCACCTTACTTGAAATCGATGAGCATTAGGCTTTATCATTGTGTAATTCGGCTTCATGGGCCTTTATTCTATCTTAGATTAGTTATTTATTTAGTCTAGAAGACATTGGGTTGGTGATACGAATCTAGTTGTAATTGGTCCAAATCCACCTTAGAGACCCGCCTAAGATCAACTTGAATCACCAAACTTCTAGATGAGTATGTCGACAATCTTCACTTGATAAATCTTCCTTCGTTCATCGGCCTTAGACCTCCAAGTCGACCTGCACTTGAACACCTAAGATCACAAGATTCACAAACAATTAAGCAATCACAACCTAATTGTTTGCTAGGACTCTACAAGATTAAAGAACCCTAAGTTTGCTCAAACTAGAACAATGAAGCTAAGATAATCAATTTGGGAAAATAATCCTCAACTTTATTAATCAACTCAACTTATGTTTACAAGAGGTATTGGTGCCCTTATATAGTGATAGGGTCAACCAAAATCCTAAAATAAAACCCTATGGGGCGTCCTAACTTAGTAGTCCAAGCCCAACTAGGAAAAGGAATAAAAACAAACTTTAAAAAAATAAGGTCTTTCCCACAACAACTTCTGTCCCGAAGTTGTACAAGTTCTGGGCCGAAGTTGTCCTGAAATTCTTGTTCTCCTTTCAACAGGGCAACTTCTGGGCAGACGTTGACAACATCTGGGCCGATGTTGTTCTGTTTTTTTTAAGCTTCAAGCAAGGTAATGAGCTTCACTGTGGGTGGTTTTTCCTTGCTCAAATCATCTCCAAATGTCTTCAATTGATCTTCAAGGAACTTCATATCTTCAAGATGAACTCGAACAAGGCCCATGAGTGCTTCCTTGAATCTCTTAGCTCTTGCTCTTGTCATTGGACCTAAAGGCATCTTCAATGGATCAAATGGCATCTTTGGCATCTCCTTGGTGCTTGGAACAAGTTGTGCGATATCACCATCAACTTCAAGCTTGTCCTTGCCTCCTTGCCGCCTATGCTCATCTTCCCCATGATCTCCATTGTCTCCAATGTGCTCTTCAAGACCATGATAAGCCCTTGGCGCATCAGTTGGGCCTTGTTTGACTAAGTCCAATCCTTGTTTAAATAAGTTATGTATTTACTTTTCCTAGTAGGACAAGGAGTAGGTAGTTTCCTTGATCCTTCTTTTATGTAATGTTTTCCTTTTAGCTTTAGGAGAAGGTTATGCGTCCCCTACTACTATATAAAAGGACCATCCCCCTCTTGTAAACATAAGTTGAGTTGATTAATAAAGTTGAGGATTATTTTCCCAAATTGATTATCTTAGCTTCATTGTTCTAGTTTGAGCAAACTTAGGGTTCTTCAATCTTGTAGAGTCCTAGCAAACAATTAGGTTGTGATTGCTTAGTTGTTTGTGAATCTTGTGATCTTAGGTGTTCAAGTGCAGGTCGACTTGGGGGTCTAAGGCCGACGAACGAAGGAAGATTTATCAAGTGAAGATTGTCGACATACACATCTAGAAGTTTGGTGATTCAAGTTTATCTTTGGCGGGTCGCAAAGGTGGATTTGGACCAATTACAACTAGATTCGTATCAACTTGCTTCACTGAAGTATAGAATAAACTCACACGCTTCTTGGACTTAGCCGTCCCAATTGCGTTCCTGTGGCTTTAAAATAAAAACAAAATATTTTTATTACTTGTAAAGTAATGAAAATTTTTAAGATTTTGCCACTAAGTATACTTATTATGGCGAAATTACTAATGAAAAGAGGAAAATTCCGTCACTAAATTTATACAAATGTTGCGGAGTTTAACTTTTTCAAAAATTTGGCCTTAGTCAAGAGAGGGAGGCCGAATTTTTCAAGGATTTTTGGGTGTTATTGCCGAAAATTTGTCTAAGTACTTTGGCAATATAACTTCAAAATAAATCCTAAGTATTTTTAAATCTTGGTGATTTTTAATCATGAGACCATGACATTGAAATTGACAAAGATTTTGTTTAAGTTAGATGGCTAAATTAAATAAAGGCCACTAATATTAAAGTTGGCTAAAAATCCATTGCCACCAATTCAAAACCAAACACAACTTGTTTGAAATTGAGAACAAAATCTTCAAATCATAAAATTACTTATGGAAAATAAATGCGGAAAGGAAATAAAATTCTAAGTCTAGAACTGAGAAAGCTACTCTTCCTCATCTGACACCTCAACTATCTCCTCTTCCACTTCAGCAAAGGGATTATCTCCGTTATAGACATTGAAGTAGTCAGGGATGTTCTCTTTCTAAGCCTGGAATATGCTGGTCAGCTGATTCGGTTGAAAATATTTGGTGCCCATCTCCTCATCAATCTTCACTAAGTCACCGAGAGAATTAGCAAACTCCTCAATCTGATTGCACTTCTCTATGACTGCTTGCTCCCTATTAGCTTTCAGGGCAATGAGTTCACTCTCCACTTTGGCGACGTGGGCCTTGAGAGTCTCCACCATCGTGACAAGTAACAACTTTTGGTCAGAAGGAGTTGTCATCTCATGGAACTTCATGATGTTGAGTTCAAGCTCTCCTCGGCCAGTCATATACTCAGCTCTAGCAAGATGAATCTGAGCCAATGCTTTCGAGATCTGAGTATACTCAGCAGCAAATACTTTGAAAAGGATGGGGAAGTCTCACCAAAATTTAGCAACTTCAGGATCCACTCTAGGAGAGGAGCATAGGGTGTTGATGGCTCCTTGAATAGAATCCGCATTTTCCTCCATAGCAGCACGTTTGGCATTGTTCATAAAGATCTTGATATCTCCAATGGCCATCTCAAGCTCCATGTTGGAAGGAATTTTTTCAAAATTCCCTTCTTCAAGTTCTTTCAAGAGTGCTGCAACAAAATCAAAAGCTGCAAAATAAAATTAACAAAGTTGTTAATAAACAATTTTTGTTAATTTTAACAAGATGGTGAAAATTAAATTTTTACCACCTTAAAATTATTACATAATTTTTATTTTGACAAAAATATTGATTATGGTTGCCAAAATTAATTATGCTAATATTTTTAAGAAAATAAAACAAATTTTGGCCTTAAAAATTAACTAAGGCCGAAACCCTAATTAGTATGTCGCCTAAGTTGCAATTTTTGCAACGAAGGCCGCGGCATGCTATGGTTTAAGGCTTGTACTAAATTAAATCTCATACTTAAGAAATTTAGTTTAACTATGCCTAAAACTTGTGGTTGTTTTTGGCTAAGTTCATCAATTAAGCCAAAAACTTAAACCTAGAAACCTAATTGAAAACCGCCCAAGTTGTAAATTTTACAAATTAAGGCCACGGTATTTAGGTTTCTTCATAAAACAAAATTAGGTTTTATACTTATGAAATTTAACTTAATTTTATGAGTTAAAACCTGATTTCATACTTAATTTTTGGCTAAATTATCAAATTAAGCCAAAAATAGCAAAATTCCTAACCCTAGGGGTCAAGTTTGTAAGCCGCACAAATTGCAATTTTTGCAATTTGGGGGCTGTGGCACAATTAGGGTTTCTTTAATTCATCAAAATTGGGTTTCATATATACTTATGAAATACAACCTAATTTTATGACTTAACCCCCTGAATTTTTGGCCAATTTAATCAATTAGGCCAAAAATTGCAAAAATTTTCAAAACCCTAGAGACCTAATCGCATAGCCGCATAAAATTGCAATTTTGCAATTTAATGCTTCGGCTTGTTAGGGTTTTTGGTCCTCATCCAATTAGGATTAGGGTTCATCCAAGTCTAACTTAATTACATGAGGAAAACGTCTAATCCTAGTCAATTTTGGCTTGATTTCAATCCTAGGCCAAATTGAACTTTGTATTTTGGCCAATTAAGGCCGAATTCTCCAATTAGGGTTTGGAAACCCTAAGTCGACTATACCAGCCCCTATGTCAACCTAATTAACATGTTTCATGTTATTTTCTTCCTGAATTAATGCAGCAACATGTTGATGGCAAGATCTATGGCAAAAATTAACTCCTAGGTCGAAATCTACATGGGTTTAGCTATGGTTTTTTGCCAATTTATTTACTAAATTGATTTGATTTCTAATCAAGTTAATAATCTATTTTCCAGCAGCCATATTACCCAAAATTCATCATCAAAGTCGGCTCAAACATGCATCCTAACCTAGGGTATGCGGCAAAATTGAAAATTGATGAATTAAATTCAAAATTTTGAAATTTTGAAAAGCAATTACCTTGGTTTGATGTTGACTTGGGATCAATCACCATGGACTTTATTTTTGGCCTTGCTTGGGCCGAATTGGAGTTGCCATCATGGGAGTTTGATCCAAATTGCTTGATCCTTGCCAATGATTTGGAAGCCTCCGAGTATAAGGAGCTGCGACTTGAATTAATTAGCATTGAGGAAGATTTTCCTTGATGATTTTTGTTGGAACCTTGATCTTTGGAAGCCATTGGAGCTTGAGAAAGAGGCTGAAAATTTCGGCTATGTATGGTACCAAAGAGGGTGTTGACGTTGCCTAGGAAAATAGGAGGAATATTTTGGCCGAAGACCAATTTCCTTATATACAAGTTCAAATCCTTTTAATTCAAGGACTTAAGCTTGGGGGGGCATTGTTTATACCTCAATTTACAATTGAGGATAAATTGATCTTCACAATAATATTGCTAAGATGTGTGGTCAAGATTTAATCAAAAATCCTGAAGAAACTTAGTTTCTGCACCACCCTAGTTCTGATAGAATTAGAAAAAATCTTGTAATTAATTACTAAGGGCCGAAAATTACTAATTAAATTAATAAATAATAATTATTTTCAGAATAATTATTATTATTTTATCCATTAATGCCACCCCTGCCCAAGGATATGGTGTGATGGGTCATCAAGAAGCAGTTTCCTTCAATACTGCTGTCAGCTAGGGAGACAGACAGTAAAAAGGGAAGTTGTACGCCATCTGACCATGAGATGGCCGCCCTGCTCTCAAGAAGCTGTCTCCACACCCCTTGCACTGAGGGAGGCAAAGAGCAAGAGTTTGTCAGCAAGTGAAACACTCACTAAACTAAGGGAGGCGTGAGATTTTATCTCTCACATCCCTCATACATGATCACTCTAACACAGTGATGACGCCGCCCAGCTAGTTGCTACCTCCCGAGAGGCAAATTTGCATTTTGTTCAACTAAGGACAAAAAGGAGAAATCAATGAAATTGATCTAACTAGGGGGTGCGGCTACAACAAGGGGACATACCCTGTTGATCCTTGAGTCATGTAGATCGTCTTGGAAAAATTTCATCTCAATCAGACTTAAGATGAAAAACTTATGCATGTTTTTCAATTAAGAACAATTTGGGGTGTGAAACCAAGTTCACCATGAAGGAGAGCTCGGTTTTACTTAGAATTTTTCCCATAGTCTTATGGAGATAATCTAAGATTACTGGTGAAATTTGGGCTTAATCCGAGCTCGTTTGTAACTTTTGCACTCTTTTCAGTTAAGGACAAGTGGCTTTCTCTCCCTGGTTTAAGCCATTTTCTTAACTAAGTGTTATTTTCATGATTTGATGAGCTAAATATGGCTAAGAAAAGATAATTTCATGGCCTTGGTGAAAAAATTCTAAGTCTTGAGGTCAGAAGGCCACTTCTTAGCCAAATCAGGTGATTTCTGCTCAACGGAAGCAGCGAAGGCATACTGCAATGTGATACGCAGATGGGAATCGCCTTCCTTAGCAAGCAAAGCCCACCGAATTTCAGGCCCATGCCGCCCCATATATAAAGGAATCAGTTCCAGAGCTTCAAATACGCTTCTACAACTACAAACTTGCTCCGCACAAAAAACCAAGCTCTGTGCTTATTTTCTCTTAGGCTCCGCGCCTTTTTACTCTTGTTCATCACGAGTTCTTACTCGTTCTTCAAATTTCATTGTTTCAATCTCTTATCTGGACATTAAAACATCAAATATTTGTTTCTCTTTGAACAACAGCAATCAAATTGCTCTTTTCTTTCAATTTCAGCCAACAACAGGTCTTGCAGCGCAAATTAAGGAAGTCTTGTTCTTGTGGATCCAATGATTTAAATGCTCCGGTGTGACTTTGATCCAGTCCTAACAAATCGCTCTGATCTTTCAATTTGCTGCTCCACGCACCAGATCTAGTTTTTACAACCTCTTTGTCAATTTAAGCAAATTGACTGGCACGCCCCTATGCTGTCATTAAGAATTCTCCACGAAAACTCTAGCAAGAGATTTTTGGCGCAACACCACTTATTTTCTTCATTTACAAAATGTGACAACTTTTTTTTCCATGAAAAAGGTTTTGGTATATGATAAACTTTCTTTAAGAGTGCGTTTGTTACTTTCCATGGGAGAGTGATTTCCTGGGAGAGTGATTCTATGGAAAGTAAGTTTTCCATTTTTGGTATGATAAAAGGAAAGTCATAACTAAATTTCTGGGAAAATAGTTTTATACTTTCAATCGGGGTAGGAAAAAACTTTCCCTACCCCCCATGTGGAAAATATTCTCCCATATGGCAAGGAAAATAGGTGCCCTACGTGCCTTTAAAATTATTTTCGCATCTAAAATTATCAAAACAAACGATGGAGAATGTTTACATCCCATCACTTTCCCAGGAAAATAAGCAAAACAAACGCCCTCTAAGTTTAAACTTAATTAAAACAATAATTGTTTTTGGGCATTTGACCTGATGATAGAGATTTTTAACTTTTAGTTACATTGACTAATGTTCAATTCCTAGGATCTCAAGTACAAAAAAAAATTAAAACAATAATTCAAAATTGATTTTATTTGATGTACTTCCTCTATCCTCTATTATCGTTCGTCAATAATCGTTCCTCACAGAGCAAGAAAATTAGTTAAGAGCTTAAATTTCTAAATTTGATCAATGTTTTCATTAATTATACCAAATTACCCCTACCATGTTTATTTACAACTATCACATTTAAGTTTCTCACACTTTCAATAGAGTTGAAATTTGTAAGCGGAGATGGTGTATCTAATAAGGGCAATGACTTTTTCATGTTAGAGAATAAACGGATAAAAAAGGGGATAAGAATCAGTGACAAATAATATGGCACAAAGGAGTATTATTATTTTTTTTTTGTACATAAAGGTGATGTTCTATATAATGCGAGGTAAATGACAGATAATAAGGGAAAAGAGCCGGGGGGTAATTATATAAGTCTAAACTTCAAAAATCTTGACCTAAAATATCTAAAATACCCTTTTTAATTTTAAAATTTTAGTTTTATCTTATAAGGGTTAATATGGAATATAATATTTAAAATACCTGACTAAAATTTAATACCTTCATTAATTTCTTGCAAAACACTAATCGGCATTCTTTGGAAGCGTCCTCCAATTTCCATAACCATGTTTTTGAATCCATCAATTTTTAATCCTCTTCCTTCGTCCATGGCCCTTTTTTGAGCCCATTTTTATCACAGCAAGTGCTCTCCCAATGGTTACTATAATAAAAAACTTGCTTATATAGTATATGGTTATGTATAGGTTTTGGTTAATCAATTGACGATGTTTGCTACACAGTAAAATTCAATTAAATAATTAATCAATTAGTTAGGCGGCTTGGTTAGCTGTGTGTAAAGACCTTCTAATGTGTACCCAAAAAAAAGACCTTCTTCTAATATTCTTCAATATAGATTCTTTTATTTGGTTGAAAGAAAAAAAATCTCTCCTAAAATTAGGTTAACACAAAAATTAAGTAAATATTTTGAAAATGCATAACAATAAACCATATCAGTCTTAGCTGCAAATTCATCCCAAGAGTAAAATTGACCTTTCATATGTCTATTATAATTAACAATGAAAAAAGCCTTTATATTTAGGGGAAAAAAAGCTTTCACATCTCATTACAATCAAATAATTCATTATATGCCCAAACATTCAAGGAGAAATGACCAATTAAACAAACTAACAAAACCAACATAAACTATACAAAACCCACACATATTGAATACAGTGGGACTTGAATCTGAGACCTCGCGATCTAGGAAGCATACATTTTACCATTGAGCCAAACGTTCAGGTGCAAAATCCATATAAATTATAGTATAATATGAGTATAATATGTTTTGTAGAATTGATATCTAATTAGCAATAGAATATTTACAATAGTATCAACGTTGCAAATAAGCTGTGACCATAGACAACCGTTGGAAAAAGTATGCTTATACTCCAAGGCAGATAATTCTTAAAAACTTTTAATGGATTGAATCCAAATGAATTTTTAATGGTCACTTAACTTTTAAAAACTTTATGTTTTGGTCATCCAACTATAAAAAGTAACTTGGTCATTTATGTTTATTAAATTGAATATTTTGGTCACCCAATTGAATATATAATCTTAAAAATTGTGGTGCAAAAATAGTTTTTATTGTAAAAGTTTAATAGTATAATGATATTTTGTGTGGAACACATTGGAGTGGAAAAATATTTGGCACGAGTATATTCCAAAAAATTTTCTCTTTTCACACCAAAATAGTGTAAAATTTTGAGTGACTGTTTGAATTTATTTGAGAATTATTTTAAGTATTTAATTTGTAATAGTATTTGTTTCTCCTACTACTCTGATATGAGAATTTTTTTGAATTGATATGTTGTTGTAATAGTATTCAATTTGTATTCTCCGAAGAGTAAATAATGAACTTCAAACCTCAATGTTTTTTTTTGTCTTATTGATTTTTAATTTTTTTTTGAGAACTTCAACATACAATATTACAGCTCCAATATCAATTTTTACGGTCCTCATTTTATTTGGGATAGTAATATTAATTTAGATAAATATTCTACCAAGTGAAGTTATTAATTCCATCAAACCATATCACAATTTCTTAAAACCAAAAACAAAAATGACATAATAAATTTACCATTGAGTAGACCTGCTCAATGGTCTAGGTACCCGCCCAGTCCCGAAAGCCCGCCCGAAAAATAGGAGGGGTTTGGGCAATACTTTAAACCCCGAAAGTTGGGCTTTGGACAAAGGGAGAGCCTCGTTTTACAAAATGGGCCGGGCCTTGATTTTCTTTCCAAAAGTCCGGCCCGACCCGTATTACTATAATATATATATATATATATATTATAATACATATCTTTATTATTTTTAGATGTAAAATATATAAATATATACTATGTAATATATAACATTACAATTGTATTATATAAATTATATTTATAAAAAAATGGTTAAAAAAATTATCATGTTAATTTTTATAAAAAAATTTGAATAAAATGTAAATAATTTTTTTTTATTTTAAAAAAATATAAAACGGGCGGGCGTCGGACACAAATGCTTAAATATGGGCGGTCTTTGGTCAAATGACAAAGCCCGAATAGTCGGGCCGGGCCCGAGCCCATACAATTTCTATAATTACACAGTAAAAGCCTGACCCGGCCCGGCCCATGAGCAGGTCTACCCTTGAGAATACAAATTGAATAAATATTCAAACTCAAAAAATATTAATTTTCTAAACTACTTTCACATACCTAATGTAAAAAATAATTAATTTTCCACTAAAAATAACAATTAATTCCATCAAATGTTATCATAATTTAAAAAAATTAAAAATACCAAAATTTAAATGTTGATGTGGATAGCTTAAATGATCATTTTTTCCTAACTTTAATAGTATGGTATATATAAGAGAAATCTTCAACTTGGTTCCATAAATAATTAATCATTTTCTCTAATACTGAATCAATTTCAAAATATATATTTTGGGATAAATAATAAATATATATTATTATATTAATATTTTTTTTTCAAACAAACCTCAATATTTCTAACTACCTCCTATGGTATTGACCACTGAGTTTGAAAATAATATGAGAGATCTCAACTTAAAGGACAAAATTGTGAGAGTATTGATGATAGTTATGAAATAGAGATGTTTATGGGTTAGGCCGATCTGGTTTCAAAATGATACATGCTTAATACCCTCATAAATTTTAAATAAGTAGAAAAGTTTATATAGTGTTGAAACAATAATAGAACAACCAGGTACTCTATTAAATATTAAAAGTTAAATTCGATTTTTTTTTATTGAGAAGGGTACACCCTTGAAGTTCATAGTGATTCACACACGGTGTTAGGCGAAAAAAGGGTACGAGATCAACTTGAAATGGAGGCTGCCTTATAAAAAAATTTTGCATTTATCTAGCCTACTTGATGTTTTTCCTTTTTCACTTTGTTATAGTAATGTTAATGTTTTGGATCATAGTATAACACAATTAGACTTTGACAATGATGCTAACTATGATTGGTATGGGGTTCTTCCACCATGCGTTTGAAATTTATATTATCGATAAATGAAGTATCATTACTTTTCTCAAAAAAAAAATGCTATTTATTATATTTATATTTTTTAACTCTTATGGTTTATAAATCATTAACATACGTGCATCGCACGATACTATGGAATTTTGAGAATCTTTTTATAAATTTTTTTTAACCTTCTTATGAAATTTTGTTAACCTCCCTAAGGAATTTTGAAGACCTCAATATGAAATTTTGATAACTTCCTAATGAAATTTTGATAACCAACACTATGACATGTTGATAATCTCCATATGATATATTGATAACCACGTTATGAAAATTTAAAAACCTCCATATGAATTGTTAGTAATCACACTCTTAAATTTTGATAATCACACTCTAAAATTGTGATAACCTCGCTATGAAAATTCTGATAAATCTTCCTATAAAATTTTGATAAACATCCCTATAAAATTTTGATAACTTTCGTATGAAATCTTGATAACTACAAATTTTGATAACCTCCGTATGATTTTTTGATAACCTCATTATGAAATTTTGTTAATCTCCCTATGAAATTTTGATCTACATACTATGAAATTTTGAAAACTAAACTATGAAATTTTGATAACCTTCATATGAAATTTTGATATCCTCACTGAATTTTGATATCCTCCCTGAAATTTTGATTACTCCATAATAAAAGTTTAATAACCTTCCTAATTTGGTAAACATACTATGGAATTTTGATAACTTAAAGGGTGCAATCGGAAAACATAAAGTTTCCCATTATTCATAGAAATTTGCATATTCATCAATGAAAATCAATTTTACAAACTTATAATTCGGTCTAAATTGAAATTTTATAATTAATTTTTAAATAATAAATTTTAATTATGTCAATTTAAAAATATATTTGAAAAAAGGGTACAATCGGAAAACATAAAGTTTTCCATTATTCGTACTTTTATACATAGTATAGATAGCTTTGGAGAAACTATTGATTTTGTCTTATTTCGGCCTATTAGGCACGTTTGAGTCTATGAAGTCAAAATTGCCAAACCAGTTGGTACATCTTTTCAGCATACATGTACATTCATGCATACTAGCACACATTAGAACATTCCATCATCATTCACAACAGGAATTTGCAAGACAAGGAGTCAAGTTCATTATAAGAGCAGAAAGAGGAACTTAGAGTCATTAAGAAGAAGACGTTCGGGGCATGTTTGGAAATAGAAGAACTCGGAAACATTGGAAAAGAAGTCGTTGGGGCACTATAGAATAAGGAAGATGGAAGTTAAGATCTTAACATGGAAGTCACCAGAGATTGCAACTTTGTAGATACATATCAGACAAATTGGGAGCTGAAAATGGATTAAGAGGAAATAAAAGAAAGTTCAAGAAAAGAAGAGGAAGGAGACAGAGCCAAGAACGATTGAAGAAGGTGGATCCAAGGAGTGGAATAAGTATGACAGATACAAGAGAAAGCATTCAAACAAGGAAGGAGAAGTCATAAGAAGTTCAAACATATCAAAATTCAGAAGATGACACACCCTTCATAAAAGGTAACAAAAGAATGGATATAGGGAGAAGTGAGATCAGCAAAAGAATATTTCAAAGCATACTATTCAAGTCAGATCAGAGGCAAAGATGAAGACAACAACAAGAAGAAGGAAGCAAATTCAAGGACAAATCAAGAAGAGCAAAAGGATTCAAGGAAGCAAAGTCAAGAAAG
The DNA here is from genome assembly GCA_001974805.1 of Corchorus capsularis. NCBI lineage: Eukaryota > Viridiplantae > Streptophyta > Magnoliopsida > Malvales > Malvaceae > Corchorus > Corchorus capsularis. Next base: position 74,193 of record AWWV01016401.1, read on the forward strand.
CAAGAATTCAAAATAATAGTCAAGAAGCTTCAATCACAATATCAGACTCAGAGTTATTTTCCAAAGGTATTTTCTTCCAAAATCACTTCCACGTGATTCAGATTCAATTTTCAAGATTTTGCTTCGGTTCCATCCGAATGCTTCGACTTTTCCATAAGTCAAACTCGTTTCCATACGAGGTAGTTCAAGTTTTGGTTCCAGCCAAGCATATAGGGGCTTTTCCATAAGCCAAACTCGTTTCCATACGAGTCAGTTTAGCTTTGTTCCATCCAAGCAACAGAGGCTTTTCCACAAGCCAATCTCGTTTCCATACGAGTCAGTTTAGCCTGGTTCCATCCAAGCAACAGAGGCTTTTCCACGAGCCAAACTCGTTTCCATACGAGATAGTTCAAGCTTTGGTTACATCCAAGCATTCAGGGGCTTTTCCATAAGCCAAACTCGTTTCCATACGAGTCAGTTCAAGCATTGGTTCCATCCAAGCAACATGGGCTTTTCCATAAGCCAAGATCAATGAGGTTTTCCAAAACCGGACTCGTTTCCATATGAGTCGAGCCTTACTTCCAAGTAGGCTCTAATCAAGCTTGTTTCCATACAAGTTAAGTTCTATCCAGGCAATCTTTTCTTGCTTCCATGCGAGTCTGCAATTTATTGGCCAAAGTTGGTCTTTTCTCCCTTCCACGCGAGTTTTGCAATTCGGTGAATTAAGTTGGGGGGGGGGGGTGCCTTACTTCTACAAAGATAGAATTCGGTGAGCTCGGTGCAGCAGATTTTCAAACAATTCAAGATCATCCGGTGAATCAAGTTGGTGCAGTGCCTTCTTCAAAGTCAGATTCGGTGAGCTCGGTGCAGCAGATTTTCAAGCAGTTCAAGATCATTCGGTGAATCAAGTTAGGGCGGTGCCTTACTTCTTCAAAGTCAGATTCGTTGAGCTCGATGCAGCAGATTTTCAAGCAGTTCAAGATCATTCGGTGAATCAAGTTGGGGCGGTGCCTTATTTCTTCAAAGATAGAATTCGGTGAGCTCGGAGCAGCATAGTTTCAAACAATACTGGTGATTCGGTGAATCAAGTTAATGCGGTGCATCTCTTCAAAGATTGGAATTCGGTGAGCTCGGTGCAACACATTTTCAAATAGATCATGGTGATTCGGTGAATCAAGTTAATGCAGTGCATCTCTTCAAAGATTGGAATTCGGTGAGCTCGGTGCAACACATTGATCAGACCAAAATTATGCATCTTTTTATGGTCATTTTCCTATGCTTTTAGGGTATTTTATGCTTGATTATGCCTTATATTTGCTTTTAGTGAAGAAAAGTGCAAAATCACCAATTTTGTATCTTTTTGGAGCCTTTTTGGATGGTTATTTACACAAATATTTTCCAAGGATATTTTGGATGAAGAATGGAACCAATATGTTCGTGATTGAAGAACTTGAAGAGTCAATTTTATCATCATAAGATTGATTTTCAAGAGTTTGAAGCAAATGAGCAAAGTTGAATTTCAAGGCAAGAAAACATGTCAAGAAGTGTTATAGCACTGGAGTACATGGGTCGCGAGGAAAACCACATGGGGCGCCAAGCAAACCACATGGGCGCCCAGCGCTAGTCGAGACATGCCACCAGAAACCACATGGGAGCAGACGACCTGGGGCCTGAGAGCAACGCCCTGGACGCACAAGCCATCCACATGGGCACCCAGCGGGAGTCGGGGGTCATGCCGCGCCCGCGCCACCCAGCAGTCATGCGTGTCTTCACCTTGAAGCCTCTTCACTTGTTTCCAGATTTGGCGACCTTTCTGCATTTTGGCCATAACTTTTGATGCAGAGCTCCGTTTGAGGTGTATGAGCAGCCTTTGGAAAGATAACTCCAAGATCTACAACTTTCGTGTTTTGATTGAAGCCCAGTTTTGCCGCTTTAGTGGATGAAAATGCCCCTGAAGTCAGCGGACAGAAACTGTCCTGGGCCTGTTTTGCGGGATTGATCCAATTGAGCCCAAATTCTTATTTGGATTAGCTTGAAGACTTGGAGAGTAGCCCAGCACGTCCTTAGGGTTTGTTTAGCTCTAAATTAACCCTAAGCCACCCTCTATAAATACCCTCTTAAGTCTAAAACCCTAACATAACATAGAAAATCATCTTTTCTCAACCCTAGCTCTAGGATTTGCGATAGGAAGAGGAGAGGCATCCGCCGACCTCAAGCATTGTAAGTCTCTCATGGATTGCTTGCAATCCATGAATAGCTAAATCTTTTATACTTCTTTTCCTTAGGTACTTTTGATCAATGAATTATTGGTGAGACTTTTGTTCTTAATAATTTGAGCTTTTTCCGTTTGAATACGTTTCTTATCTCTATGCTTCATCTTATGTGTTCATACTTTGATTGATTTGGTGCGCAACATATCTTGAGATTTATGAATGCTATAGTTAGATTCAAGTAGCTTGAGTCAAGCTAAAGTTGGTCCAAGTAACAATTGTAATTCTAGGAGTCCTAGGTTCAATAGGATATCAAACCTTGTTGAAATCTTTAGGCCGAGATGGAAATTGACGTAGGCAAGTTTGGTATTGATTTATCATGCATGTGGATTAATAAAACTTAATGCTTGTTATATGAAGGGCTGAAACCATAGATTATAACATTTGAGGTTAATTGTCAGCGAGATGCGGGTTAATCTTCTTAGCATGTTGGAATTAGCATCACGTCTGTTCCTATACCAATTATTCAAATGGAGTTGTTTAAGATATTAAGAGGATTACTTTGTTTCAATGAAAGTTGATGTCTACGTCTTAGGGTATATACCGATTTGGAGTAATTTATGATTCTTAATTGATTGCAATCTAAGCCAAGGTTTAGTGCCTATGATCCATGATTCACTTGATCAAAGTAGTTACCTAAAGGAGAAGAAGTATGTTTTTAGTCATTGTTTTTACTAAACTCTCTTTTAAATCTTTAGTTTAGATTTCTTTTAATTGTTTTCTAGTTTAATTACTCTATTTTGAAAAATCCAAAAATATCTTTTCTAGGTTAGAATTTCTTTTGTAAGATTTAACTTTGATTCGTACCTTCCCTGTGGATTCGACCCCTACTTGCCCTAACTAACTAGTTATTATCTATTTGTTAATGGTTTGTGGGGAATTTATCTTGTGATTTGTTCAACGACTCGATCACAATTTTGACGCCGTTGCCGGGGAAGGTTTAAGTAATCGAAGGCGAACTATTACTTAAGAGTTTCTTATCTTTATCCTTTATATTTTTCGTTATTTTTCTTTTCAATTTTTAGTTTAGTTAATTTTTCCTTACTTTTTATTTTTTCCAAGTTACTTGTTATTGTTGGATTCTTTGTTTAAGTTCTTTCTAGGTGTTGTATGCCAAATACAAGGAGTAGTGGTACCAAGGACTTAGAGTTCAATTCTGAGCCTGAGCGTACACTCTTTGCACTAAGGAAGGAGAATTTGTTTCGAGAGCAAGGAGGAGATTCGTCAACAACAAGTTCTCAAGCTAGCTCTCCACGTTCCACCACTTCTTCTTTAAGTTTGGAATCATAATCCCCAAGAGAAAACATGGCCGAAGAAAACAACAACAGTAGGACTTTGAGGGAACTTGCTGCCCCAAATGTGACTACACAGCGCTTAGCAATTCAATATCCAACCAATGAAGAAAATTTTGAGATCAAGTCTTGATTCATTCATTTATTGCCAAAATTTCATGGTATGCCTGGAGAAGATCCACATCGACATCTCACAGATTTTCAAATTGTTTGTTCATCCATGAAGATGCAAGGTATCTCTGAGGAGCAATTCAAACTTAGAACTTTTCCTTTTACCCTTATGGATCGTGCAAAGGATTGGTTGTACTACATGCCTAGTGGTTCAATCACTTCTTGGATGAGCCTTAAGAAGTTGTTTTTCGGAAAAATTCTTTCCTGTTCATAAAGCCTCAAGCATTCGAAAGGAGATAAGTGGAATTAAGCAATCCCAAGGCGAGATTATGTACGAGTTTTGGGAACATTTCAAGAGGTTGTGCTCAAGTTGTCCAAATCATCAAATTCCTCAACAATTGCTTATTCAGTATTTCTATGAAGGTTTACTCCCATTTGATAGATCTTCCATAGATTCTGCAAGTGGAGGGGCTTTCATCGACAAGACTCCCACCAATGCTTGGACTTTGATCGAGAACATGGCGCCAACACACAACAATTTGGTACTCGCGAGAATTGTGCACAAAGAGATGGAAACATTAGGAAGATCAATGAAGTCTCAACCCATTCCTCTACATTGGAGCAACGAATTGAAGAAGCAAATCAACAAATCGCTTTGCTCACTGATTTGGTCAAATCGAACTTATCAAGTGTGGAAAAGGTTTGTGGGATTTGTTCATTAGGACATCACACGGATAAGTGCCCTAGTTTGGTCGAAGATGATGTGGAAGAAGTCAATGCTTTAGGAATGCAAGAGGGATTTCAAAGGAAACAAGAGCCATTTCCAAGAAGCTACAATTCTTATGGGAACCAAGGTGCTTACCAAGCAAGGCCAAACAACTATCCAAGGCAATCTTCACACTATTCTGAGGGAATGCAACAGATGAGAGAGACTATGGAGATCATCAAGAAGCAATTAGGTCAATTGACAAGTGATGTGAGTGAGCTCAAAGCACAAGGCCAAAACAAGATCCCATCTCAATCAAAAGTGCCCCCAAAGGAGAATGTGAATGCTATTACCTTGAGAAGTGGAAAGGAGTTGGAAGAACCATATCCAACTAAGCCTACGATGGATGAAGGGACAAGCAAGAAAGAAGAAGAATTGCATGTGCTAGCAAAGGAAGTTAAGATTGAAGATGATGAACCCATTATTCTTGAATTTGTCAAGGATAATGGAGGAGCTAAAGAAACTTCTGTGGTCAAGCCCAAATTGGATTCAAAGAAGGAACCTTTTCCAACCAAGTCAAGGAAATCAATGAAAGAAGATGAAGATCAAGACATCTTGGATATTTTTCGAAAGGTCGAGGTCAACATCCCACTTCTTGATGCAATTCAACAAGTACCAAGGTATGCAAGGCTTCTTAAGCAATTGTGTACAAACAAGAAAAGGTTGCAAGGTAAGTTGAATGTTGGAGCAACAATTTATGCTGTTTTGCAAAGACATTTACCTCCAAAATGCAAGGATCCTGGTATGTTTTCAATTACTTGTTCGATTGGAAATACTATCATTGATAATGCTATGCTTGACTTAGGAGCATCTTTAAGTGTTATGCCTTATTCTTTCTATCAAACTTTAAATGTTGGTCCTTTAAAATATACTGATGTTGTTCTTCAATTGGCCGATGGATCTTTGGTACATCCCAAAGGTGTGCTAGAGAACATTTTTATTAAAGTGCAACATTTAATTTTTCCTATTGATATTTTTGTTATGGAAATGGAAGGAGAAATTACAAAGGATCAATGCCCTCTTTTATTAAGAAGGCCTTTCCTAAGGACTTCTCACACCAAAATCGATGTTTTTGATGGCTCATTGATGATGGAGTTTGATGGTGATGTAATTCATCCCAAACTTTCATCAAATTTATCTTTGAAAACTAATCATTTTGTTTTGTGTAGTGGAAAAGTGGGTAAAGAAAGAGTTAGGTACAACATCTTCAACCATGACAAGTGAGCACCTTTCAAAGGGGAGGCAAAGGATTACAACTTTTCGACAACACAAGGATGAGAATTTCCACCTAGCTTGGGAGAGATTCAAGAAACTTTGTGCCGATTGCCCTCAACACGGTATTTCACAACAAGTTTTGATCGAATGCTTCTATCAAGGCTTAGGAATGGACGATCAACTTCTTGTGGATAGCATCAACAACATACCCTTGTTCGATAGGATTGTGAAAGACGCATATGAAGCATTGGAAGCTTTGACTCAAGCAATTGCACCTCCAAGTTGGATCAAGAAGAAAAACAAAGAGAAGCTTGGAGAAAAAGGCAAAATTTCCAACAACACGCGTGAAGAAATCAACAAGGAATTGAAGGAAGCTCGAGAGAAGTTACTCAAGATTGATGGAGCCATAATTGAACTTTTCAAAGCCATGAGTGACACTCTCAACATCACCGTGGAACTTTTGAAGGAGCACACTCAACGTTCCTTCACCAATGGAGAATAGTCTACGAGGATGTCTAGCCAAAGACATTAAATGAAGGCGCTAATTGGGAGGCAACCCAATACACTAACATCTATCCTTTTCTTTTGAATTCTCTTTTTCTTAGTTATAGGTCATTTTGCATTTCCAATTCAAGGGAATCGATCAAGCAATGGAGACAAGGAAAGGAAGCACACATGAAGAGCAATTGGAGCTTACACTTTGCAAAAATGGAGAAGCTTTCTTGAACTCTAATCTCATTTAATTTCCTATGTTTGATTGATGATTGATGCATATCAATTAATTTTCTTGAATTGAATGTTTTTCCATGCATATTATCATTGTATAATTATCTCATGCATCTCATACATATAGACTCTTAAGTGATAAGGACATAAGGTCAATCTTTTGATGGTTATCAAGTGGAATTTTTGGTGAAAATCAAGTGTTTTTGGATTGAAGAATTTGGAATATGGTAAAATTTTTGGATGGTAATTGAGTTGAAGTTGGAATCGAGTTTGCTAGCAAAACTCGCAATTGGAAGAGCACCCAAGCCGGTTGGCTTAGGCACCCATGTGCCCTGGGTTGTGCGTGGACAGCATCATGCAACCATGCCAATGCCGAGCTTTCCAACACTTACTACCCATCACCCATCTCAAACACTATAAATACCACCCAACACCCACTTCAAACCCTTCAACACCCATCTTCATCCAAAACCCACTCAATTTTCTTTTCTCTTGCCTACATACACATATTCACTCACTTTAATTTTCAAATTTCACTACTTCATCACTTGCAAATCATTTCTTTCATCTTTTTATCACCTTAAACACTTGCCCATTTGATTATTCAACACTTTTTCTATTAAAACCATCAATTTTTCAAATTTTCAAGTTTTGGGAAAGTGGTTGTTTTCTTTGGATTCTTGTTTGGAGTGATTAGAAAGGAGATAAGAGATAGTTTGGAAGTTGATTGAAGCATTTTAGAGCATTGGGGAGTGCTACATTGGACTTTAAAGAAAGACTTTTCAAGAAACCCTACAAGGTAACCTAGTGCCCACCAAGTGTTCGAGAAAATGTCGAGAAGAGTGAGAGCAAGAGCATCAACATCCCAAGCCGCACCAATTGAGGAGGAAACTGCCATACAACCTTTCCTTAGTGTGCCGCCACCCATATTTGTTGATAATGAATGTCAAGAGTGGTATGAATCAAGGTATAACAACTCTTTCATTATAGAAAAAGTGCTTTCAACCAACATTGATCAAGAACTTGGAGTTAGTACATTATTTGTCAATAGAGGTTGGGGATCACTTCTTCAAGTAGATGGAAACTACTATCCCAATTTGGTGAAGCAATTTTATGCCAACATGGACAAGGAGCGTGAAGGTTATTCCTACACCATCAACACAATGGTCAAAGGTAAGTACATTGTAGTTGATGAGGAATACTTGTGCCGTTTACTTGATTTTAACAATGAGGGTAGTATGTTCTATTTTACTTTTGTTAATGGAGAGCAAAGGACCGCCACCGAGAGCACATGGAAAAGGGATGGTGCTTTAAGGATGTTTGACATTCCTCTTGGTATGGATAGCCAAGGGAGTAGAGAGGTAAGAGTTAAATACATGGAACCAAGGGATAGACTTGTGTGTTACTTATTACATCATAATGTCATTCCTAGGAGTAGTAACAAGCATAAGCTTCGCATTGAAGACTTCTATGTTGTAGACAAGCTTTGCCATGGATTAGGACATTGTAATGGAATACCAATGGCTAGGTTGTTACTCTCAAGGATGTGGGAAGTAGTTCATTCTTCACATGAAGATAAGGCATTTGTTTTTCCATTGTTGATTAGTAAGATTTTAGTCAATGAAGGAGTTGAAGTCGATGGTGAGTATTGCTTCAACAACGAAGACAATGTCATTGATGTGAATTATTTAAGTCATTTGGGTTTAAGGAGGAGAGTTGTTGCCAATGAGGTACATTGGTACAATGTGCAAAGAAGGACTTATGCACAAGGACTTGAACAATCACAAGGGTCAAGACAACCATCCTTGGAAGTTGATGAAGAAAATTTCCAAGAGCTTCCTATGAGAGAATTTCAACAACTTATGGTTCGAGAGATGAGGCAACATAGGAGTGAAATGAGAGCTTACATGGAGAGAATGGAGGACACCCTACGTGATTCCATGGGTCAAAGGAGACCAAGGAGAGGCCGTTGATTCTTATCCTTAGGATGTCATATGTTATGAACTTTTTTATGTTTTGCATTTTTATCATGTCATTTCATGCATTTGTATTTATATTTGTAATTGTTCTATTTGGATCTTATGTAAGACTTATGTGTTTGGATGCTATGATTGATACTATGTTTGATTAATTTGCTTAGATTAAGTTTCGACTTTCTTGGTGAATTAATTCTTGCATGTGTTCAATTAATTGGATTACCCCATTTATTGTGTTTTATTGCTAGTAGTAAGTTTGCTTGATTTATTAGATTGGGTCGACACTTTTTAGATCGAGTCTTACTTGTGCACTTCATTTTTCCAAAAGTTTTCAAAACAACATGTTTTGAAATTTTTTGTCAAAATACTAGCACATCACACATTGAGGACAATGTGTCTTTTAAGTATGGGGGGAAGAATTAGTCTATTTTCAAGATCCTATTTTCTTTTCTATCTTATTGATTAGAGACAAATTTTTCAAAATTTTTGAAGAAAATTAAAAATTATATTGTATCTCTATTAAATTTTGATTTAATTTCCATGAGTATAGTCTTTTGTAATATTAATTAGTTTGAATACATTGAAAATATTTTTCAAATTTTCTTATGTATAATTTCATTCTTTGATTGAGAAGTGTAATTAATAAGGTTTTTCATACCCAAAAATGGTTTGACAAGTGTATTACTTCTAGAACTTGTGTTGATTCTTGTGTACATTTATAGAAGTATGTCATGGATATGTCAAAGACAAAGTGTGGGGGTATGAAGGGTAGCTTAAATCTTTTAAAAAGAAGTGTTTTCATGTTAAGAGGAGAAGAGATATTTTCTTGCTTAAAAAATAAAATAAAATATTAATTAATCCATTGTTGTCACTCTTTTCTTTAACAAAAGGAGTTAGTAACCCTTGGAAAGAGGATAAGAGGCATGGAAAGCGGAAATATTGTCCCTCTTGTAAAAATGAGTGTTAGTAACCTCAAATAAAGGGAGCTAGTAGCCCCAAATCATGGACACTTCTAAGGATAGTAACCTTGCTTAGAAATTTTGAGCTATTTCTTTTAAAACCCATCTTAATTTTTGATTAATATCCATGATATTACTTTCTCTTTGGAAATTGATGAAAATGCAAGCTTATGGTAAGTTTTCCTTGTCAAATTCACCCAAGGTATGTTGATCTTAGAACTTACATTATTGATTGGATTGGTTTTGTGCATAGTTGATTTGAATCTTATGGTCTTTGTATTCTTACTAACTTATATAGCATTTGACTAGAAAATGTAGATTAAATTCTTAATTTGTTAGAAGTACTTTGTTTTCTAAAGTTTGATGTCTCTAGTTAATGTTACATAATGTTTGTGGGTATCGTTCTAGTTAAGTAAACTCTCAGGAGACTATAACTCCTCCTTTATAGACGTATAGAAGTTTAAAGGCTTGTGTCACATGCTAAGTGCCGCCGTACACCTACGAAAGTGGAATCAATATGTTGTTTAGTTTAGTCACTAACCTTTTTTGTTTTCTTAGGATTAACCTTAGTTTGCTAGGGACTAGCAAAGCTTAAGTGTGGGGGAAATATGATCGGACCAAAATTATGCATCTTTTTATGGTCATTTTCCTATGCTTTTAGGGTATTTTATGCTTGATTATGCCTTATATTTTGGTATATTTGTGTTTATAGGTGTTAAAGTGAAGAAAAGTGAAAAATCACCAATTTTGTATCTTTTTGGAGCCTTTTTGGATGATTATTTACACAAATATTTTCCAAGGATATTTTGGATGAAGAATGGAGCCAATATGTTCGTGATTGAAGAGCTTGAAGAGTCAATTTTATCATCATAAGATTGATTTTCAAGAGTTTGAAGCAAAGGAGCAAAGTTGAATTTCAAGGCAAGAAAACATGTCAAGAAGTGTCATAGCACTGGAGTACATGGGTCGAGAGGAAAACCACATGGGGCGCCAAGCAAACCACATGGGCGCCCAGTGCTAGTCGAGACATGCCACCAGCAACCACATGGGAGCAGGCGACCTGGAGCCTGAGAGCAACGCCCTGGGCGCATAGGCCATCCACATGGGTGCCCAGGGGGAGTCGGGGGTCATGCTGCGCGGGCGCCACCCAGCAGCGATGCGTGTCTTCACCTTGAAGCCTCTTCACTTGTTTCCAAATTTGGCGACCTTTCTTTATTTTGGCCATAACTTTTGATCCAGAGCTCCGTTTGAGGTGTATGAGTAGCCGTTGGAAAGCTAACTCTAAGATCTACAACTTTCGTGTTTTGGTCGAAGCCCAGTCTTGCCGTTTTCGTGGACGAAAATGCCCCTGAAGTCAGCGGACAGAAACTGTCCTAGGCCTGTTTTGCGGGATTGATCCAATTGAGCCCAAATTCTTATTTGAACTAGCTTGAAGACTTGGAGAGCATCCCAGAACGTCCTTAGGGTTTGTTTAGCTCTAAATTAACCCTAAGCCACCCTCTATAAATACCCTCTTAAGTCTAAAACCCTAACATAACATAGAAAATCATCTTTTCTCAACCCTAGCTCTAGGATTTGCGATAGAAAGAGGAGAGGCAGCTGCCGGCCTCAAGCATTGTAATTCTCTCATGGATTGCTTGCAATCCATGAGTAGCTAAATCTTTTATACTTCTTTTCCTTAGGTACTTTTGATCAATGAATTATTGGTGAGACTCTTGTTCGTAATAATTTGAGCTTTTTCCGTTTGAATACGTTTCTTATCTCTATGCTTCATCTTATGTGTTCATACTCTGATTGATTTGGTGCGCAACATATCTTGAGATTTATGAATGCTATAGTTAGATTCAAGTAGCTTGAGTCAAGCTAAAGTTGGTCCAAGTAACAATTGTAATTGTAGGAGTCCTAGGTTCAATGGGATATCAAACCTTGTTGAAATCTTTAGGCCGAGATGGAAATTGACGTAGGCAAGTTTGGTATTGATTTATCATGCATGTGGATTAATAAAACTTAATGCTTGTTATATGAAGGGCTGAAACCATAGATTATAACATTTGTCAGCGAGATGCGGGTTAATCTTCTTAGCATGTTGGAATTAGCATCACGTCTGTTCCTATACCAATTATTCAAATGGAGTTGTTTAAGATATTAAGAGGATTACTTTGTTTCAATGAAAGTTGATGCCTACGTCTTAGGCTATATACCGATTTGGAGTAATTTATGATTCTTAATTGATTACAATCTAAGCCAAATTTATGTTTAGTGTCTATGATCCATGATTCACTTGATCAAAGTAGTTACCTAAAGGAGAAGAAGTATGTTTTTATTCATTGTTTTTACTAAACTCTCTTTTAAATCTTTAGTTTAGATTTCTTTTAATTGTTTTCTAGTTTAATTACTCTATTTTGAAAAATCCAAAAATATCTTTTCTAGGTTAGAATTTCTTTTGTAAGATTTAACTTTGATTTGTACCTTCCCTGTGGATTCGACCCCTACTTGCCCTAGCTAAGTAGTTATTATCTATTTGTTATTGGTTTGTGGGGAATTTATCTTGTGATTTGTTCAACGACTCGATCAAACATTCCCAAATAGATTATGGTGATTCAGTGAATCAAGTTAAGGCGGCGCATTTCTTCAAAGATAGGAAGTTAGTGAGCTCGGTGCGGCGCATTTTCGGACAGTTCAAAGTGATCCGGTGGATCAATATTTCTTTAAGATTTGATTCGGTGGATCAGATTGGTTCAAGGCGGTTTTTCCACAAACTTTCAGTTAGCTAGGTTTTTGCAATCTCCAATAAAAGGGGTGTCTACGTCTTTGCGCACTTCCTAATTCTCAAAAAGTATGCAAACTACTTATTTGCACACTTTCAGATAGTTAGAAAGCACACAAAGAGGGGTAGCTGTAGACACCCGTTTTTGTCCTATATCCTTCAATTAAATCAATTCATTTTCTTCATTGGTATTAGGGTCACATAGGGGCATTTTGGTCATTTACACATTTAGGGGCATTTTGGTCGTTTTGAGTCTACTTTTGATTTATATTAGCTAATTCATTTTAGTCATATAGATTGCATTTGAAAAATCCAAAAAAAATCTTAGTGTGCACCTTTGGCATTTTTGCACATTTTTATTTAGTAATTTAGTTGCATTTTCGTTTAGTAATTTAGTATTGTTGCATTTTTATCATATAGTCTAAGCTTAATTTAGTTCATCGATTAATTATCCCTCAATTTAGCAATTAGTTAGCATCCATAGGTTAGATTTGCATTGTTGTGTGCTTTTGCATTTCCTGGCATATTAGTGAAATGATAAAACACAAAGACTTAGAGATTAGAAGAAAAGATTCTGAATTAAGCAATCTTGTTCCGTTTGCATTCTGTTTGCATATTTTAGCATCACATATATGTTTTTGTCCACAGTGCATGAAATACAAAAATTAGGGTCTACTTTCATTGCATGGCATATAAAAATACTAAAGAGTAGTTTACATTTGCACTTATACATTTATAAGCTAAATTTAGACTAATAAAGGGAGTCCTTTGTCTTCCATGGATCTTCCCTTGCTCCTTATTTCCTTTATTCCTCTCTCGTACGGGTTGAGCATGTGCATTAAAGTTTCCATTGCAAATATGCAACAAATTGACATTAGTCAATCATACAACAAGTGCAAGTGAAAGGACAATTCAGGTTCAATTGCAGCAACACAATACCACAGGCACGATGACATAGCAGATTATGCTCAATAGGATCCAACTGCCAATACAATGAAGTTCAAAGGCAACAATGGCAGTAATTCTAAAAAGCTGAGCAAGGTAAGCAGTTCAGAGGGGCAAATTCAGGACGACAAGGCAAGTAGTACAATACAAAGTGTTACTACGGAATTATACTGAGGGGAAATCAAAATAGATGGATATTCGTTGCCAACAATTAAAGCAACAGAGTCAAACAAACCTGAAAGTCAAGAGCAACTTTGATTCAGATGTACAATGAAATCTATTTTAAACAGATGCATAAGGTTCGTTCATCTATATCAGATAGGGGTCAAACCCAATTCAATAGAGGCACAAGATTAAAGTCAATACACAAGCACAGTGAATCAACCCCAAACAGAATCCAATAAGCAATACATGCCATCACAAACCGAAAGTAACCTAGAAAGAGAAGGAGAGGAATTTACCTGGTATGCCAGCTCATCATAGACACTTCACCATCCCCAAATTCTCGGCATGAGATTTCACCTGCTCACAAGAAAATAAAATTGGTTAGGAAGAAGGGAGAAAATGAAAAATAGCAAGGAAAAGGATAAGAAGGAAAGAGGATAGCTGGCAAGGAGAGAGGATTTTGATCTTACCCATTGGAAAAAACAGATTCGGGCTGATGAAGACACAATCTCACTCATTTTCTCACTCACTCTCTCTCCAGAATCTTCTCTCTTCACTCTCTCTCTTTCTCTCTTTTCGCTCTATTTTTCTCTCTGATATGAACAATTCACAATTTTCTCCCTTCATAGGAGAGCCTCATTTTTTGACACATACACCGAATTAAAAACCACTCTCTCTCTCTTAGAATTCTGGGGGAATCCTCTCTCAACATTCTCTGAATTGGCTCACCGAAGAAAACTCTCTCTGAACTCTCTAACCGATCACTCTTGAACTCTCTCTCTCATGTCAAAAGACCCAACTTCTCTCTGAAAATAAGACACACAAACAAAACATTTGTAAATGAGTAGGGGCCGAAATTTTAGAAGAAAAAAGAACTGAATTAGAGAGAGAAGGGCGCTAGAGAAAGAGAAAAGACACAAATTTAGATTAGGGTTCTTGGGAATGAAATTAGGGATTTTTTTATAAAGGGTAGCTTACCTCAAATTGAACCCATCAATAGACAGAGGGAAGAGAGTAGAGTAAAACCCCAGAGTTTGAAGCCATTTCGACGGTGAAATCATCGGAATCAGAGCCTCTATAATGCGGGTCATTGTCAAAATCGCAGAAGTTCGAAGCTTTTAGGTTCGGGGAAGGACACAACGATCTCTTGAAGGAGGGTTCGGGTGAGAGAAGCCATGGAAAAATTGAAGTCGTGAGTTGCAGAGATTGGGGGTCTAGGGTTTCAACGGAGAAGAAGAAGCGGATCATCGAAGAAGAAAAAGTGAAGAGAGAAAGAAGAGGTTTGTCGATATAAGCTATAATTAAGCAAAACGGCGCCGTTCAACCGAAGTTATCAAAGCTTCTGTGAGTCACTTCATCTTTTCTTTCAATTTAATCCATATCCTTTGTTATGATACTAAAACTGAGGCAAATTGAGCTTGGTGGTTGTTGTGGTAGTCAATTTAGGACTTGTTTTGGGAATTTATTTTCATAATTGAGTTAACTTTAATTATTTCATGCATATTTATGATGTTATATGGTAGATTCAATCTTAAAGGTGGTAGCTTGATAATTATGGTGTTGAGTTTGTTCAAAGTCTAGCTTTTTATTTAAATTTTGATTTTTGTTAATAAATCATGAAACTTTAGGTCATAATAAGTTGAGATTCGGACTAAAGATGAATCTTTTAGTTAAAAGTTTAGGTTTTAATTCAAGATGGTATTTGGCAATTTTAGTTTTGGAAATGATGGATCTTGGGGTTAATTCTAGTTTAAGATTGAAATTTTTGGTCTAAAGGTTTGATTCTCTTAAGTTCAATTTGATTCAAAAATAATTCTTCGATTCCGTCTTGAGTTTCTTTTAATTAGAAAGATCAAAACTTTAATTCAATGTTTGGATTTTTAAACTAAAATTAGCTTGGAAATTTGGATATCAAACTATTTTTGAGCTAACTTTAATTTGAAACCCATAACCTTGAGTTAAAGGTTTGACCTTTTAAATTGAAATTAACTTAGAATAGGGATTGATGAATTTATTTGGATGAATATTAACTTAAAATTTAAAACTTTAGTTAAGAATTTGATTCTTTTTATGTTTAAGTTAATTGAAGAATTAGTCTAAGTTTCTCATGCTAGCATCACTTAAATTGGTCCTTGATTTTAGATCTATTTTTGATGCACGTTGTTAATTTCTGTTCTATGCCCTGAATTTTGCTGACTGTTTTTCTTAGTGTGCAGAAGTCCCCAGAACTATCCAGTTTGGCCCTTGGCTTTCAGTTTACTTACTTTCATTAATATTTGGGATTTGTAATAATTTAGTAATCTAGTGTAGAGATAAATAGAGCTCAATTGCATGCATATCACGTTTATTTGTAATTAATTATAACTGTTTGCATCTCATGCCACCATTTATCTGTTTCGATTAATAAAGGGGTGTTTTTAGCTACGACGGGCAAATCTCGGGTAAAGGTGCAAGAGCACGACCTCTCGAGATTTCGCCCCCCCGAGATTGATTGATCTTTCACGAATATCCCTGGAGGGCCGGGCTAGGTTCGTGAGAGTCAATTCAAGTAAACTCCTTTTTATTAATCAACTAATAAAATCGGACCTTTCATTCATCATTTCATACATGCATTAGTTAAAATTTAGGTTAAAATTTGAAAAAGAAGAAAAAAGAAGGAAAATGAAAAAATGAAAAAAATGGAAAAATCAGAAAATTAAAAGATGTAATAAAAATGGGTTTTGCAAAAAAAATGTTTTCAAAAAAATCATGTTCTCTTATTCAGTTTTCAAAAGTAATTAAAATGGGTAATCAAGAGTTGTTTTTTAAGACTTAAATAGTGGTTTTCAAATTCAAATCAGGCTTAGTTTCAGGATTAGTAATCAGTAAAAGAGGAAAAAGTTTTCCAAAAAGGCAAAAAGAGAAGGTTTTCTTGCCATTTTTAGGGAAATTAAAATGGAGGTTTTCAAAACAAAATAAAAGACTTTAGAAAATAAAAATAAAAGGTTTTATCACAGCATTTTCAAAATCTCTTCCCGATGCGGAAGATTCAACAAGAGAACAGACAGTGAATTAGAATCGAAACGGAATTGATCGACGGTAGTTCGATCACATTCTTCGAATTCTCGACATGGGTTTTAAAAAAATGATTTCATTTTATTTTATAACCCTTTTATAATAATTAAGATTAAGGACTAAAAACAACCGTTAAAATATTAAACCCGCTAGATTTAGATTAGACTAGAGGTACCGTCGTTCAACTGGCGTTGTGGGGGTGCTAATCCTTCCCCACACGTAACCGATTCCCGGATTCAGGTTTTGGTTTGTAGACCGTGGTATTAGACTTAGTGTGTCCGTCGTCAAGCATGGTCCATTAGGTCTAATATTAATAGGTGGCTAATCACACCTAGGCAAAAAAGATTAGTGGCGACTCCCTCTTTTCCAAAATCGTTTCGGCAGGGTCCCCCGGACCCGAACGTTTCTACACCATGATGCAACATTGTTAAATCCTATTGAAAGGAGAACTTCACAAGAGTAGTTTTGGAAGAAAATTCATAACTTTTGATCCAAAACTCAGAAAAATGCAAATGAGGTACTGTTGGAAAGAGGATTCCGAGGTCTACAAATTTTATGTTATCTCGAGACCTAATTCTGCCGTTTTGGTGGATGATTTTGCCCTTGTAATTTCTGGATAGAATTGATCTTCTCCTAAACCGACCTGGAGAATGTTTTGGACGAAAATTTCAGATGCTAAAGATGATGTAAGGCATCCCTATTGGCCACATTGGATCCTAATTAAAGAGGATAATATAAATTTATTGTTGTGAAACCGGTGAAGACTAGATTGTCTGCACCAAGAGAGCCAAAGAGAAAAACACCACTTTAACGAGGTTCGGCCAATATTGCCTACGTCCTCGGACTACAAGATAATATTTCACTAATGGAGGAAATATTACAAGAGAATAAAATAATACTTTGCAAAACTCTACTTTAATAAAGTAGCTTGTTTTGTCTTTTTGTGTGTGTTCCACTACGAAGGAGAGGCACCTTATTTATAGCCAAAGACTCCCCACTATGTTCCATCTCTTACCAATGTGGGATATGGGATAGTTTACAGAAGCTTGACAAGCTCCTTTGCTCTTCATCTTTCTTCAAGTATTCTTTTCCATGTGGGATGTTCTTGAGTGAATTCCACATATTCATAACACTCCCCCTTGGACTGAACGGTACTAATGTATAATGCATCATAATTGCTCCCCCTGATTAAAATCAAATAGTCACTTCTGGGACATCTAAAATATTTCCTCTTCTGGGGAAATTAATCTTGCATCTTGTTGACTTGCCGCATACCAATGCCATAAACAAGTTTCTCGAATGTTGACATTGGCAAAGATTTAGTAAATAAATCTGCAAGATTATCAGAGGAGCGAATCTGTTTGACATCAACTTGTCGACTTTCTTGGAGTTCATGAGTATGGAAAAATTTCGGCGAGATGTGCTTGGTTCTGTCTCCTTTAATGTATTCTCCCCTGACTTGTGCAACACAAGCAACATTATCCTCATGAATTATAGTGGGAGAATCTTCAACCGGTTTCAATCCACAAGACTTTTGGATATGTGCTATAATGGATCTTAACCAAACACACTCTCTTCCGGCCTCATAGAGGGAGATAATCTCAGAGTGGTTAGAAGATGTAGTTACAAGTGTTTCCTTAGTAGAACGCCAAGAAATGGCTGTGTCATTATAGCAAAATAAATAACTGGTTTGAGAGCAAGCTTTGTGCGGATCAGATAAATATCCCGCATCAGCATATCCTACTAAACCAGAGTTAGTAGTTTTCTTAGAGTAGAATAACCCCAAATTAGTGGTTCCTCGGAGGTATCTGAAAATATGTTTAACTCCATTCCAGTGTCTCCGTGTTGGTTTGCAACTGAACCGTGCCAACAAGTTTACCACAAAAGCGATATCAGGTCTCGTACATTGTGTCAAATACATAAGTCCCCCAATAGCATTGAGGTATGATACTTCAGGACCAAGTATATCCTCATCATCTTGTTTAGGATGAAACAGGTCCTTTTGGGGATCAAGAGACCTTACAACCATAGGGGTGCTCAAAGGATGAGACTTGTCCATGTTAAAACGTCTAAGCAATCTCTCAATATATGCTGACTAATGGACAAGAATCCCATTTTCTTTATGCTCAAGCTCTAGACCAAGGCATAATTTGGTTTTACCCAAATCCTTAACCTTAAATTCCTTTTTCAAATATTCTGCAGCTTTCGATAATTCTTCAGGAGTTCCAATTATATTTATATCGTCAACATAAACTGCTATAACAGCGAATCCAGTTTCAGATTTCTTAATGAACACGCATGGGCAGATGGGATCATTCATGTACCCTTCCTTAGTTAGGTAATCGCTTAAGCGTTGATACCACATGCGGCCGGATTGCTTTAACATGTATAAAGATCGTTGCAACTTTATCGAGAATAAGTTGCGGGGAGTGTATGCTTCAGGCATTTTGAATCCTTCAGGAATTTTCATGTAGATATCGGAATCTAATGAACCATACAAGTATGCCATCACGACGTCCATAAGACGCATTTCTAAATTTTCTTGGACTACCCAACTTATAAGGAAACGAAAAGTAATTGTGTTCATCACAGGTGAATACGTTTCATCATAATCTATCCCAGGTCTCTGAGAGAAGCCTTGGGCTACGAGTCGGGCTTTATACCTCACGACCTCGTTTTTCTCATTTCGTTTCCGGACAAAGACCCATTTGAATCCAACAGGTTTTACATTGTTAGGGGTTTTAGTAATGGGTCCAAAAACTTCACGTTTGGCAAGGGAAGTCAATTCAGCATGGATTGCTTCCTCCCATTTAGGCCAATCTTGCCTTTGACGGCATTCCGTTATAGACCAAGGTTCATAATCATCGTTCATTATTTCATGAGCAACTGAGAAAGCAAATGCAACATCGATGATTATCTCATTCCGATCCCATATTTCATTACAATAGTTCATGGGAATTTGAGTATTCCCGGGATTGGTGATCTTTTCATGGGTTTGTGCCACTTTAGGGACAATATGATTTCTTTTAATAGGGTTGTGTGCTTCTCCAATTTCTTTTCCTCGGGAAAGATCAATAGGCTCATTTGGAGCAGATTCTGGATTTCTCGCCCTTCTTTTTCGAGGAACTGTGTCCTTTGATCCCATCGGTCTACCGTGCTTCAAGCGTGGGCTGCTCTGATCCATTTTAGTTTGTTTTGCAGGAACATCTACTCTTGCTGGAACATTTGCAGTTGGGATATGAGACTTTGTGATTCTAGCGGTCTCATTAAATGCATCAGACATTTTATTTGCAATAGTTTGTAGATAGATCAACCGTCGCACCTCATTTTGACATTCAGGTGTTCGTGGGTCTAAATGAGACAAACTTTTCTCATTCCATGAGAAAATCTCAACCTTTTTCTACTTTCCATTTGTGGAAGTTTTTGGTGTCCCAAGTGGTGGGAATTCAGTTTCATCAAAGTGACAATCCGCAAATCTGGCGGTAAAAATATCACCAGTCAATGGTTCAAGGAACCTAATTATAGACGGTAAATCAAACGCAACGTAAATGCCCAAACGGCGTTGGGGACCCATTTTAGTCCTTTGCGGTGGTGCTACAGGCACTTGTACCGCACAACCGAAGGTGCGAAGATATGAAATATCTGGCTCATGGCCCAAGATTAATTAAAGGGGGAAATATTGATGAGAAGTAGTGGGGTGCAATCTTATTAGTGTCGCAGCATGCAAAATAGCATGGCCCCATGCCAAAGAAGAGAGCTTTGTTCTCATCAACAAAGTCCCAACTATTATTTGGACACGTTTTATCAAGGATTCTGCTAATCCATTTTGTGTATGTACATGAGGGACAGGGTGTTCAACTTCGATTCCCATTGAGGCACAATATTCATCGAAGCTCTTTGACGTGAATTCACCTGCATTATCCATCCTTATGATCTTGATTTGATAATCAGGGAAATGTGCCCGGAGCTTAATAATCTGCGCAAGTAAATGTGCAAATGCGACGTTGTGCGTAGACAACGGGCAAACATGGGACCATCTACAGGATGTGTCCACCAATACCATAAAATATCGAAATGGTCCAGTTGAAGGATGAATTGGCCCGCATATATCTCCTTGAATTCTCTATAAGAATGATGGGGATCATGATCAACCTTTGTGATAGAAGGTTTAATGATGAGCTTTCCTTGTGAACAAGATTCACAAATATAATCCTTGGACAACAAGACTTTTGAGTCTTTTAAGGGATGTCCTCTAGTATTTTTTATGATCCTACGCATCATCGTAGCTCCTGGATGACCAAGGCGATCATGCCAAAGTCCGAACACATCAGGGTTCACTAATTTCCAGGGTATTGTTGTGTACGATTCCATAGCTCGTATTATAAACAAGTACAATCCCATTTTAGAAGCTTCCAGCTTCTCATGGATGGTCTTCTGGCCCATCTTATGAGATGTAATGCAGAGGTAATCTTTATTTAGTTCATTAAGTGTTTCAAGATGATACCCATTATGGCGTATATCTTTATAGCTAGTAGATTCCTTCTCGATCTACCACTTAATAATGCATCTTCAAAATGCATAATAGTGCCATTTGGTAAAACAATAGTGGCATTTCCATAGCCATCTATAATATTAGCAGGACTGGATATGGTATTGACATTTGCCTTGCACAATGTCACACTTGAGAAAAAGTCTTTGTTACTTAAAATAGTATGTGTTGTAGCACTATCAAGCAAGCATACATCTTCCTTTTTCTTAATATTTCCCATTTGCACTTATGTTGACAACTTCGGGTGTCAAATGGAAAAAGTTTATCAAGTTAGTAATATTTCACCCAAATGCAGTATATGCGATAAAAGGAAAATATGGTGTCTCTATGAGTTTTTGGGCTATCATCCACCAATCTAATGATTTGTCATTCCCATCATGATTCTCGAAGAAAATTAGACACTTTAAAGATGTTGACAACTCCAGGTGTCAAATGCACATTTTCATTAACAAGATAATCGTCACAAATCTAGAGTGACAAATTATAATAAAATTACACCAGGTAAATTTCCAGGAAAGAATGGAGGGGTCACAAACGGTCCCACTTAAAATCCACACTCCTTAGACAAATTTTCCTAAACATGTAATTAAAGTACAATGACAACTTTAGATGTCAAAATATTATAAAACCCAGATGACAACTTTCGGTGTCAAATGCTATAAAAATTTGCAACAGAGGGAATGACAAATATGACAACTCCAGGTGTCACTTGAGGTTTCAATATCATCCAATTAAAATTTAATATATGGGGGATAGCCTCAAAATCAATATGACAACTTCTGGTGTCAAACGTAGTATAGAAATAATTCAAATAATCCCAACTTCAACGTGACAACTTCCAGTGTCAAATAATAATTTAATTTACCGGAGCGACAACTTCTAGTGTCAAAGGTAATTTTAATTTACCAAGGTAACAACTTCTGGTGTTAAAGGTAATTTTAATTTTTACCAAAGTGACAACTTCTTGTGTCAATGGTAGATTTTAATTTTATCTATGTGACAACTTCTGGTGTCAATTAAATTTTCTTAAGTAAAAATTTAATTTGACAACTTCTTGTGTCAATTATGTTTACTAAAGTAAGCTTTTAATTTGACAACTTCTAGTGTCAATTAAATTTACGAAAGTAAAATTTTAATTTGACAACTTCTTGTGTCAATTATGTTTACTAAAGTAAGATTTTAATTTGACAACTTCTAGTGTCAATTAAATTTACTAAAGTAAATTTTAATTTGACAACTTCTAGTGTCAAGTAAATTTACTAAAATAAAATTTTAATTTGACAACTTCTAGTGTCAATTACATTTACTAAGTAAAATTTTAATTTGACAACTTCTAGTGTCAATTAATTTTACTAAAATAAATTTTAATTTGACAACTTCTGGTGTCAATTAAATTTACTAGAGCTCTCGTGCTGATAACGTGTTGTGAAACCGGTGAAGACTAGATTGTCTGCACCAAGAGAGCCAAAGAGAAAAACACCACTTTAACGAGGTTTAGCCAACATTGCCTACGTCCTCGAACTACAAGATAATATTTCACTAATGGAGGAAATATTACAAGAGAATAAAATAATACTTTGCAAAACTCTACTTTAATAAAATAGCTTGTTTTGTCTTTTTGTTTGTGTTCCACTAGGAATGAGAGGCACCCTATTTATAGCCAAAGACTCCCCACTATCTTCCATCTCTTACCAATGTGGGATATGGGATAAGTTTGCAAAAGCTTGACAAGCTCCTTTGCTCTTCATCTTTCTTCAAGTATTCTTTTCCATGTGGGATGTTCTTGAGTGAAATCCACATATTCATAACATTTATACTTTTTTAATAGTAAAATAATTAAATTATTATTTAATAATGGCAATTTAGAAATATTTTTGAAAAAAAAATGGTACAATATGAAAACGTAAAGTTTCCCCTTATTCGTACTTTTATATATAATATAGATAGTTATAAAGTCATGGCCTAATAAGATATAGAATATGAATATACCCACCAAAACGGACCAAAAAAAGGCCCTATAGGAATGAAAAATTGGATCATCCAAAGCAAAGGCCCATTGCACATTTGCTTCAGATTATTTATGTCCAAATAGGACGTTGGAGACAAAGACAAAAAGCAAAATTAAATATAAGGATTGGAAACAAAGACAAAAAGGCGAAATTAAATAGGACATTGGAAACAAAAAACCAAATTGACTTTCTTGTAATTTAATATGGGTTAATATTTGATGCACTGACAGTATATCAATTCTATACATTATCAGTACATCATATGTTGACACCTCACCACTCAACAAAATCAAAAGTTTTAAAGTCCTTAAAATTAAATATCTTACTCTTTATATATATAATTAATTATGTCTTAAAACCCCAATAATTATTTTCGCCCAATTAAACGCTCTCCACTGATTTGGAATTCCAAATTCATAATCCTCATAATTTTTTCCCGTATCTTTTGTAGTAATATGCATCTCTCAAATGTTAGAGCCATATAGCATGCTTCAAACAAATGATAAATTTGAGTTCTTTTATTGAAAAAACAAATGCTTTGACCATATAAATAAAATACTTGTTGGAGATGTGTAAAACAAAACCTGAATTTGATTACTCACTTTCCATCGTCATCATCAAGTTCCTGGTTAGTCTTTGAATCAAATGTATATGCAAAATTAAGAAGCCCAAAACTGCTATGCTACCTATTACTTTCATAACATAATCACAATGGATAGGTAGGGGTAATTAAAGCCACCATATCGGAAGTGAAATAGAATCATTGTTTATTTATGTCAGCTTATCGCAAATAGAATCATTTCTTTTAATTTTTTAAAGAGAAAAGGATTTTAATTTTTTTAAAAAAAATAAGAAAGTTATCTAAATTTATTAAAGAGGACCTTAAAGATTTTATTTTGCTTCATTAACGAGGTGTCACAATCTGATGACAGTGTATAGCTCTTATACATCGTCAGTGCATAAAATATTAATCCATTAATATACGTATTATATAATATAATAATTAATAATTAATAATGGAATAATTTATAATTAAAAAAAATAATTGAATAATGAAAATATTATTTAGTAATAACAATTTAGAAATATGTTTTAAAAAAAGGTACAATTGAAAATATATTTTAAAATTAAGGGTACAATCAGAAGATATAAAGTTTCCCCTTATTCGTACTTTTATATATAGTATAGATAGATATATAGCTTTCTTCCTTCTCATAAATACTATGTGTTCTTACTAAAATTCGAGTTTGATAAGAAAATTGAAGCTCTTAAAAAAATTAAGATATTTTGCACCGAAAGAAAAAAATAAATATATATTAATTAGCACAAATAAATCATATTTTAATTCAATGTAGATATAAGTTGAGATATAAGCTAGAAATGCATCAACATATGGTAAAGCTCTTAATGTAAAGCCTTAAACATTAGTTCATTTAGATTTTATAATGAAGAAAATTTAGTTTTATAATTTTACAAGATTGTTAATTCGGTGCAAATTAACCGAATCTACCGCCATAACTTACCGAGCGGACTTCGATCGGTGAGAGTCGGTTGTTAATCCTTGACGGCCGGCTCTCGATCAACCATGTATGATTGTTCAGTTGTCGACGGTTGAAGGCCGATTCCAAATAAAACCGACTGAACTGCTCTCTCCTACCCCCAATCATTAGAATCATGGCTCCGCCGTTGGCAGAAAAGCTGAATTCGCTCCCCAATAATAGGAGGATCCTCGCTCGGCGCTCCGGCAATGAGCATACAACTATATATAAGCCAATAGAGATGAAACTCTCAAACAGTACAAGTACAGGGGCGGAACCAAAAAACAAGTATTGGGATAGCCAAAATAATGTCAACTATCCATTAACGTCTTATAAAAAACAATTAATATATAATGAAAAATTATAGATATCTTACCAGAAACAATATGGCTACTAATTAAACAAGCTCATGTGATTTTAACCCTTCTCTTCAGATTTTATCTTTAGATTTTGACCATTTATGTGTTTTTTTCTTAACCAAAAATCCTTTGGGGTAGCCAACAATTTTTTCTAGGGGTAGCACTTTCTAATTTTTTAAGCTCTGTCTATATATTTTTTATTGCTTTGGGGTAGCCATGGCTACCCCTATACAAAGAGTAGTTCCGCCCCTAAGTACAACAAAAACAAAGAAGGGCTTTGGAAACACAAAGGAGAAAAATGCTATGCCCTGAAGCTGAAATAAGCAACGAGTAAATTAATGGCTTGCTAAGCAATTTGATTACAATTTATAGCTTTTAGCTCTTCAATATGTCGACAACTATAGGATTATGCTAGTGGAAAAAGAATCAAGTGTATTGGAAAAAAGGAAGAAGACGAAGAATATCATACATTCAGGTACAATGACATCGTAGAGGAATTGATGTACCCGCTGGCTTTCTTTTCTCTCTAATAATGGCTTCTTTTATTGCTGGCAATTTTTGATGAACCTTCTTCCAAATGTGATTTACAGCACCATCAGGAGGAATTGGCCCAATACCACCAGGATGGCCATTATCATACACAAAAACAGGCTGCACCTTAGCCATGTTTTGACGGAATTCAGCCCTACGTTTTTCAGAAAAGCTTCTAAGATGAGCAACAAGCCAATTTGGTCTCAACGCATCACTGACTGCCACAAATACCGAAAATGTCGAGTAATCCACCATCCCTTCGAAGGGGAGCTCAATATTGTCACTGACAATCACAGGTATACAAAGACTTTGGATGGCATCAAAAAGTCGGCATGAAGTGGGAGTATCACCAGCTGGGTGCAAGCAGAACTCTGATGATCTCATCCCCTTAATTGACTGCTCTTTTCCAGTGGCATTAGGGAACCCTTCTTCCATAACGACTCCTGGTTCATTAACCAACAAGTCCCACAACTTTTCTCGAACTAGGCCTCCCTGAAAATTTTAATAACATAAGCATTGCCGTCAAGCAGAGATAGACATGTAGATTTTTCAAAAAGATTTGTGATAAACCCCAGTCTGAAGTTCTCTACAACTTAGCAAAGGAAGCTCAAAGCTGAAATGTATATATATTCAAAACGGAATATAGTAGTAATCAATTAGTAGCAAAAAAAAATATAGTAGTAATCATGGTGAAACTTCACTATGCACTTAAAGTAAACAACATTTTAATTTATAGGATGATGGGCTGGGAAACCGCAAAGTGAAGCTAGTCCCAGCATTGGGTTGTTGCATACTAACCCGATGCCTGTGTTTAGCTCCCTTGAAATAAAGAAGGGCATGTCGTTTCTGGTTATCTGACAACAGCAACCTAGGAAGCAGATTGGTATATGGAACAATCACATCTTTCAGCAGTGAAACTTGGGTGTGACGTATCATGTCTGATGAGTTCCCATTTGTTGATTTAGTATCAAGCCTATACCATCCACCAAAATCCACAACCAGTAGAATAGCTGGGGCTATCTCTGCTTTGAAATGCCACATTGCAACTGGGTCTGTCAAAGAATGCTTCAATGTTTAACATAACCTGACAATCCAGAGACTAAATCATAAGCTGTAAAGCATGCAGAATAACTTCCCAAAATTTTCCTTTTTTTTTTTGTTTGGCACTGATGGTAAATTATCAATCAAACCAGTATATCATTTTTATATGAACAGCTAATACATATGGAATATTTAATTAGAATTGCAGGAAGAAAAGAAAGTGAATTGCATAATTAAACCATAAAACGATAAAGGAGCAGAAATGTTATATAAACAGTGTACAGGAACTGTAAGACTTTAAAAGTGATAAAATATAGCTCCTCTGAATCGATTTATCTTATTCGTTCTTAAATTTTTACTGAAGAGAAAGCGATTAAGACCAAATGAAAATTATATTAAGATCACGTACAGATTTCCACCAATATATACCTAACAATAGTTTTCAGCTGCAAAACAAATTTGACAATGCCAATAGGCCACATCTTACTGGCAAGCTAAATTAGACACAAAATTTGACCCTGACCTTTTTAGAGGCAATTCACATACAGTGGTAGCATTATTCTATCAAACAGAGCATTTTTGGATAATTTATTTCAAATTGCACAGCAGCTTTGCATATTCTTCGATAAAGGCTACAAGCTAAATTTCCCTTCATTATGTTCAACTAAAATATAAGATTGTACACAAGAGGATAAGCATAGCAGAGAGAAGTTCCCTAACACATGAATAGCAAGTACAATGAGGCATTCATACAATTACAATGTATAGATCAACTGATGTCATCTTTGGAAGCCTATGAGAAATGCTATGAGCCTTGTCCAACAAACAACATGTTGGAGTACCCTGAAAACAAACTGTTGGGGCGCTTTTACTTCTTATTTAAAGTAATTTTCAGTATTCCTAGGCCAATTAGTTTGCTCCTTTTAACATGATACAGAACACATTTTCCTACTCCAAACAAAGCAATCATCAGTCTAAGATAAGCACTTCTATTATGTTGTTCTGGCTGCTAAAGATTAACTAACTAGCTAACCAATGGCCAAAAAAAAGAAACCTTTTAGGACTAGAAAGCACATATGAACCCCTCTTCCAAAGCGCAATGCTACATAAACATCCTAGAAAAAAGATCAAGAAATCAAAAGGATCTGTCTTAAGATCTAAAGCCACAACAGCCACAAGTACACAATGACAGAAGAAGGTACTAGGTAAGACCAGCCAATCAATCACTACTAACTAAGGTACTCTTTTATTTTTTTATTATTCCCCTTTGCTTTCGGTGATAATAAACATGCTGGAAAGCCACGCAGAAAATTCCTACAAAAATTGTGCTTTTTGAACGACTTTCAGGAAGGAAACAAACAAATATCGAAATTAGAAATATAATTACCTAAATAAATCCCAATGCATTCAACAAAAAGAAAGACTAAGCAGTAAGCAACTAAGCTAAACGAAATACAGAAACTAAAAAATTTAAGCCCATTACCAGTGAGAACAAAAACATGATCCCTTCCTCCAGACCGTTTCCAAGCATCAGAATTCCTCACAAAATCCACAACTTCCTTTTGCCTCAAGTAATCCCCATTCCCAGCTTTCTTCCTAAACGCACCGCTTCCGGATCCCAACTCCATCTCAGCACTCAAGGTAGCAAAAAAGGGAACAAAAACAACATCAGCCTCATTAATATCAAAAACCCTTTTAGCAAAAGACCCAGTTCTAAGTTTTTCCGGGGTTTCCAAGTCACCCATGATCCAGTACTCCGCACTGTATTGCTTGATCAATGGATTCTCAGCATATGGAGGGTATTTGGTGGATTTGGAGAAATGGGTAGTTGAGATCTCATGGTCCGGGTCGGTGGGGATTCGAGAATCGGGGTGATTGGAAGCCCAGTAGTTTTCGAGTAAGCCATAGTTGAGGGATCTGGGAAGGTTGGGTACGTACACTTTGATGGAGTTTTGCAAGGAATGAAGGGCATTGTGAGAAAGAGAAATAGTGGGGTCGTTAGCAGGGAAAGTGAAGAAGAAGAAAAAGATGAAGAGGGAGAGAAGGGAAAGAAGAGTGAACGTAAGGAAAAGAGATTTTGGTGATGGGCTGCTTTTTATTGCCATTAATTTTGGCATTCTATCTCTCTTCTTCAGTTTGCTTCAAACTTGTATGTTTTATTCATTTCTGACGGCGGCGCGATTGAGGTGGTTGCTTTGGGATTTGGTTGAAAACCAGGTGCTGTGCAGACATGCAGTTCCGGTGATGCGAAAACAGATTCAAATAGCCTTGCACGAAGCAGAGAAACACACAAGTAGGAGAATAAAAGTGAAGCACCGGGAGAAACAAAGAACAAATTGTCGATGAGGAATCTGACAATGAAGGAGTGGGATTATATATTGGTTGAATTATCTACGCGTGTAATTATAAATTATAAACAACCTACTATTAGTGAAGTTAAAATGACTTTTTAGGACTAATTATGATTAATTCTTTGCTTTGTGGTTAATTTGGGACACTGTTTGGTAGGGATAATTTCGTCTTTTTATCCATTTTTGATTCTACCAGTGCATGACACATTGTTTTAATTTTTTTCCTCTCTTTACTAATTGGTTGGATCGCTGTTTAAATTTGGTTGGATTTTGAATTTTTACTTATTTGTCTGGTCATGCCCCAATAATTACAACTACTTAATTTTGTTAAATTTAAATGACCTACCACGTGCCCATCATTTATTGGCTGTGAACATTCCAGATATTCATTTAAACTTTCTCTCCGTGTTTCTTCTCCCTTCTAGATCTTCCTTTTCCTCCCTCTCATCTGTCTCCTCACCTTCTCAGTTTTTCTTAGTTCTTACTTCTTACCTTTCTTTTTTTCCCCCTAGAGCTTCTCTCTTCTCCCCCTTTTCAGTTAGTTTCTCCTACTATTACTATTCGTTGCTCATCATGTTTATTCTGCAATTTTAATCAGGTATTTGGCTCTTTAATTTTGAGTTTTCAGATCCTTTCTCTTCTTCCTAATTTGTGTATGCGTATCAAGTATTAATTGAATTTTGTTTATAACATTGTGTGTTTATCTATATTATGGTTTTTCCGCCCCTTCATTTATTGGAATTTGTTTTTTCTTTTTTGGCACATAAATCTTACAGGCCTGCGTACCACTCAATTTCATCTTACCTTCAGGTATGGTTCTTGCAGAGTTTTTTATTTTTTATTTTTAGTCCATAACTTTGTCATCTATTGCTGTCGATTCCTTTTTTTTGGATTGCTTTTTATATGGTTTTGGTTTACCGAATAAACCAATGATTTTTAACACCGATTCTTATATTTTCTTGGTAATTGAAACTTTAATTTTCAGGTTGTGTTTCTTTGGGATTCTTCACTCCACTGCACAATGGAAAAATGTTCATCGCAAAGAGGTAATGTTATATTTCTTTTCATTTAACGCCTTTGGGTTTGCGGCTAATGCAATTCAATTTTGGGTACATCAAACCCTTTTTTGTTTTTTATATTTGAGTCTTATAGATCCATTCATAACAATTTATTTGGTTCTTTTTTCAGCTAGATTATTAATTTTATCAAGAGTTTAATATACATCATTCCAATAGGTTGGACAATGACGATTAAGGTAATTCTCTCATTTCATATTCTCCTGATCGTTGAATGTACATACATATTTGTACTAGCAAAAAATATTGCATTTCATGTCATATTTTTGTGCTTAAGAATGGTGCGTACAATTAGAAAGATGGGAAAGAGTGAGGAATAGGTGTGTATGTATTTATTTGTTCATTAAAGATTTAGATTGTTGCAATTTTTCATCCAGCTTTGAAGAGTGATTGAGAGGCATAATACATTTTCTTGAGTACATAAATGAGTCAAGGAAAAATACTATGAGTCATGTATTCATTCTTTGATCACCATTTCTTTCGTGTTTCTGCTGTGGATTCCTCGGTTTGAGTTGGCTTTAAATAATTGGATTGAATGTTCCAAGTCTACTGAATTCAAATAATTTGAGATTTATCCAATGATTCTATTCTTAAAATAATTCAAACTTTTGAGTTAGTATCTTATCCTAATTTTCCATTTAGTTCAGCATCTCTTTTCAGAATTCCTCTATAAGTTCTCTTTCTCTATTTTCGATTGTGCTACTCATTGTGAATTTCATTATCAACCTTTAATTTTCAACTGAGTATGTATGCTGCTGATGATTAATTTAGAAGTTTAGTAAAGAGGTGAGTATGTTGGTTGATAATATAAGTGAACCTATGCTTGATAAAGAATCATATGATTGCTTACAAACATTTTTTTTGATGATTTAAGTCCTCATTTTAGTTGCATTATGTTCAAAGTATTTTGGATTACATTTTGCCTTACTCTGAATGCTGAGTAGAATATGCCCATATTTTAGTTCTTAACACTATATTAATAAATTTTGGACTGATTAATAAATAGTCAGCCAAGCCTTTGTAACTTCTCTTGCCTAACCGGTGCTATTTTATATATGTTTCATAATCAAATCATGATAGAGCCGATTACCATTTCATCAAGTGGCCAAAATTATGAAGAAGATTTTTTTTTTTCTTTTTGGTTCTGCTCATGTCTGTGACTGTGGCTATATTGAGCCAACATAGTTAAATTATGTGAGCTAGGCATTTAAATTGATTCAAATTTGGTAGTTTGTATTTGCATTGTTTAAGTAAAAGACATCTTATTTGTGAGTAGAGATTCATGGATTTTTTTTTTCACACACTGCGTTTAGATATTACTAGAAGTAACTGATGTAAGATTAATTCATTGGCTGCTATTATCTTATACTGTTACTGCATATGTGGATGGATTATAGTTGTTTTAAGTATGCATAGTGTAATGATCAAAAACATTAGTATTAACCCATAGCTTAATCAAATTACAAAGTTTCTTAATCCTTCGCGCAGAGTAGCGCGCGGGGGTAAAACCTTGTTATGTACTAATAATAAATAAATTTACCAAAAGTGTAATAATTCACAAGTTCCTAATCGTAGTGTAGTAGTGCAACTAGAAGGGTTAACCTATTTTCCAATTGGTGTAATCAAAGATTCAATATTACTCATTTTATTATCTACTTTTGGCCCACGCTTCACTCTGTGGTAGAAAATTTTATGAATGGATCTTTGTGAATCTTTAAATCGAACATCTGAACAAAAAATAATATGAAATTAAATAGATTGTCAATCGAAATAACAAAACTTCAAAAGTATTTTTTAGAATTAAAACATGAAATTAGCTTTTTAGTCTTTGATGAAAGTTGTAGATTACAAAATTACCTTTTAATAGACACATGAATTACCTTAATTGGACAAATATAACAAAGAAAATAAAAAAATAAGCATTAAATCAAATAAAATAGAATTTGTAAATGATTAAATAACATAAAATAAAAAAGTATGAGGGTCATTTGATAATTAATTCAAATAAGAAAATATTTCGTAATGGATATCTTGAAACATAAAAATTCGCCTTTGAACCCTTCATGAAACTCGTAGATCAAATTAACTTTCGGGTTCTTCATGAAAGTCGTAGATCATACAGTAACCTTTTGAATAACTTTAATCGGACATGTGGATCGAAATTTATATGGTATTATATAGACCAACAATCAAAAACGACAAAATTTAGAAAGCATTTTTTTGAATTAAAATATAAAAATTTGCTTTTGAGTCATTTATGAAAGTTGTAGATCATGAAATTACCTTACATGAATCAACTTAATTAGACAAATAAAACAAAGAATAAAAAAAATAAATCTTAAACATTAGATTAAGATAGAATTTGTAAAGGACTAAGTAATATAAAGTAGAAAAATATGAGGGTCATTTGATAAATAATTCAAATAAGAAAATGTTTGATAATATAGATCTTGAAGCATAAAAATTCCCTTTTAAACCCTTCATGAAACTCGTAGATCAAATTTAGCTTTCGAGTCCTTCATGAAAGTCGTAAATCATGCAATAACCTTTTACCTGACACTTCAATAACTTCAATTGGACATGTGAGCAAAAAACTATACGATATTAAATTGACCGGCAATCAAAACCACAAAATTTCGGAAGCATTTTTTAGAATCAAAACATTAAAATTGGCTTTTGAGTTTTTTATGAAAATTGTAGATCATGAAATTACCTTTTAGTAGACACTTGAATCACCTTAATCAGACAAATAGAAAAAAAATACAAAAATAAAAGTCAACGCGTTAAATTGTCCAACCTATAATTGTAAAGGACTAAATAGAATAAAGTATAAAAGTATAAGGATCATTAGATAAATAATCCAACAGAAAAATATTAGTTTATGGATAGTGGGACCCACAAATAGTAACTTTTTCACAAAGTTCCCAAAATACCCTCAATCATCAATCCAAATAACGAAAAAACCGAACATGAAAGTACCAAAATACCCCTCCTCATTTGTTCTTCAAGTCATGAGAAGTTAAGGTTGGATTGGTTTTTAAGTAATTTCACTTTCTATTATTATTGTTTCTTATAATTTTACCCTCCTACTGATGTTTCCTTTTCTTTCTCTCTTTTATTTTACTTGCATTATTCCTCCAAAAAAAAAAACCAACAGCCTCGTTTTTGCTGGAAAATTTAAGGGAAGTCAACCTGTCTTGTGCCAATAATTAAAATATAGTTCAAAAAAGGAAAAAAAAGTAATATGAAAAAAAAAATCTGGAAAGCTAATATTTGGCTAATAAACACACTACAAAATCTATCTTATAAAAAAATTGCATCTCAATCTTGAGACAGAGTATTTCGAATGCTCTGTTTATAAAAGTGGTTTGAATAAACCGGGTAAAAAATGATTTTTTCTTGTTTGCTCTGTCCTTCTCTCTGTAGTTTCTCCGGTAGGGATTATTCCTTGTCTCTGTACAAGCTATCTTCTTTGGACTCTTTCCGGTTCTATAAGGATTTTTCTGTTAAATTTCTTTCTCTTTGTCCTGATCTGTTTTTTGAATTTCAAATTTCTTTTCTATTTGTTAGTTCTTTGGGTACGATGCCTATATTTAGGGTTTCTACTTGGTTCTGGTGGTTAGTGTTTCTATTCGGTTTTCTAAGCCCTTATTCTCTTTTCTGAACTCTGTTCTTTTTTCGGTGGTGTTGTTTCTTGTTGTGTTTGCGGTTGACTGCGATGGGGACTTTGTCGAATCTGTGCTCGAAGCTGTCTCTTCAGGAGGAGCCGGTTAAGGAGGACAACAAAGTGGTGGTGACTGATAATGATTGGCTCGGTGATAAGGATGGGGATTTAGCTTGGTTCCACCTCCTTGGGCATTTGTATTCGAAGAGGAAGGCTAATGTGAAGGGATTACGAGTGGCCATGTTTCAGGCTTGGAAGGTTGAAGGTGATATGGTGATTAAGGAGGTGGGTGACAACCTATTTAGCTTTCGATTTGAGGATGAAGTTAAGTAGGATAGAGTGTTGGTGTCCCAACTTGTGTTAAGGGATTTTGATGGGTTGCAGGTGCCGGAAGAAATAAATTTTGATATATGCCCTTATTGGATGAGGGTCTTTGATGTTCCTGTTTTGATGATGACGGAGAAGGTGGGTCGGGCGGTTGGTTCGGCAATGGGTAATGTCCTGGAGGTGTATGAAAGTTGCGGTAGGTTTATGCGAATCCGAGTTGAGCTTGAGGTGAAGCTTCCTTTGAAGGAAGGCACAACTATCTCTACTCCTCATAGGGAATTACTAGTGAGATTCAAATATGAGAAATTGTCTATTTTTGCCAGGGTCTGTGGGTTGTTGATTCATCTTGATTCCGATTGGTATCTCGATGCTCAAGAATCAAGGTATTATGGTGAAGCGCTTTACGGATCAATTGAGACCTGAGATTCCGGATATCAAACCAAA
This sequence comes from Corchorus capsularis, assembly GCA_001974805.1. Classification (NCBI taxonomy): domain Eukaryota; kingdom Viridiplantae; phylum Streptophyta; class Magnoliopsida; order Malvales; family Malvaceae; genus Corchorus; species Corchorus capsularis. The sequence continues at coordinate 108,307 of AWWV01016401.1, forward strand.
GTTTTCCCCTAGGAAGTCAAGTAGTTTCAGTTTAGGCTTTGGTGGTGTCGGTGGAAATCGACAGGGGCTGAGATTGGGTCAGGTGGCTTCAGCTTCGGTGTTCAGCCAACCAAGGGCTTTCCGGAATCATGTAGATAGCCAGCTTATTCGTTCCAGGCTGGCGGCGCGTGCAGCTCCGTTCGATGACGTGTCTTGTGAAATCATCTCAAAGTTTCCAGGAGGTTTATTGGCGCATAACCAGGAGGACGTGGGAGGAGAGGAGGCCAGTTCTCGAAGGCAACTTGTTGGAAACGTGGGTTTGGTTTCTGAAGATGGGGAGAGGGTTGTGGGAATCGAGGAGGTTATGAGTGTCTCTAAGGAACATATTGGTAGTTTCAATCAAAGGCAAGGCGTTAATCAAGGGGTTTTCTTGTTGAATAATATGGTTGAGGGTATGGGGGAGTCCTCAACGCCACTATCTTCGGGAAAGAAGCTTAAGTCTCGGGTTGTCGAGGATACAATTCAAACAATTCCTGGTGTAAGGTTTTCTTCCTTGGGCCCTAACCAAGGGGTTGGTGGGCATCATGTTTTGGGCCCGGATCAAGGGAGTGGTGGGTATTATGTTTTTTGCCCGAATCGAGTTGAATTGTATCCAGATGTGGCGGGTCATGCAAGTGGGCTGAAGAATATTAATCCCATTGGTGTTTCTAGCCCACAAAAGGTTGCTTCCTATATTCCTGTTTCTGCAGATTCTTCTTAACAGTCTGCTATAGACACCCGTTTTTGCCCTTATATCCTTCAATTTAGGTTATTTATCTCTTAATTTTATATTAGGGGCATTTTGGTCATTTTCCTTATTGATTTTAGCATTTTAGTAAGATAGTTAATTAGTGAGTCTTTTCTAATTAGCATTTGATTGTCATTTTAGTATCTAAGCTTGAAAAAACCCCCAAAAAAATATTTTTATTTATTATTAGACTGCATTTTTACATTTGGACTATTCCATTTTAGGTCACTTGGACCATTCTTTTTAAAAAATATCTTCTCCTAGTGTTTAATTGGATCAATCTTTTTCTTAATTGTGCTATTATCACATTGGGCTTGTTTAATTGAGCCTTACTCTATCTTTGATTTGGATGGGCACGATTTGTTTTGCCTCATAGTCTTGGATCTATTGTAAAAACCCAAATGCACTTGAGAGTCAATTTTTAATATCATTTCTCATCACAATGAAAGTACAAAAAAATTGAAGTTTTAAATTAACTTCACATTTTACATTTTACATGAGCATTTGGAAAATACAAAAATCAGAATAAGACTCTCTCCTCCTTTGGCAGTCCCCAAATTTCGAGTTCCAGGTCTTGGTTCCCATGTCCTTTGATTTGTCTCTTCTCTTTTGCTTATGAAATGTAACAGCACCGACTTTGTAGCAGTCATTGTCTCCCCATTTGCCAAGCTTGTGCCATCACTCATGAGAACCAACTCCCTGCATACATGTTCCATAACAATTCATCACACACCATCACATTCATTGCATTTAACAACACATGATAAGTCAAAAATGGCATGGACATTTCATAGCAAGCATAAGAATCTCATATCTAACATGCATCGACATTCATTTCTCTTTTCCTTAAACTTCATTTCTAAGCATAAACATGCATTGTACTTTCTGCATTCCACATTCATATTCCAATTGTTATTTAGCATGCCATCACATATACATCATACAATCATCATTGCATTCAAAAACACTTTCATGGCATTAGTTTAATAAAGTTCTTCATTAGCATGCATTATTAGATAGTGTTTCTAGTCTAGCATTCCAAAAACCTAGAGACATTTTGGCATGAAGTTTCATCAAGCATCATAGCATTTCGCATACAAAATCAATGGCCGAGGAAAATGACAATGACTACATGTTTTAAATAATTTTAAGAATAATTCAATTACATGGTCAGTACATACTAGAACATTGACTTCTGAATTAAATTATGTTGCAGGAAGTTGGCGAGGAAAATGGTACCAAGATTGGGGCAAATGAGTCAGCAAAGAGGATTGTCAAGGATGCAGTAGGTAAACCAAGGGAAGTTAAAATGCTTTTACTTTCTTTAAATGATTCAACATTCAATCATTAGGCATTCATGGTGATTCATACATGTATACATTAGGACATTCCCACCTCATTCATAGCAGGAATTTACAAGACAAGGAGTCAGGTTCATTGCAAGCGTAGGAAGTGGAATTCAATGTAATTGGAAAAGAAGTCATTTAGAGCAAAAGAATCGGAATTCAGAAGAGATACAGTCCAGAAGAAGCACGAGGGTATAAGATAGGCAAAGAAAGGCAATTTAGGGCAAGACATGAAAGGAAAGATATGGAAGGAGACAAGCAGAGATTTCAATAACTCACAGTTAAGTCAAGAAACTGGATAGAACATATCTGGAACTAAGTATTCCAAGGAAAGTTTCAGCAAATCAGCAGAATTAGTAGAGTTGATCCGGGGCGATCTTTCCTTAGCCGAATTTCAAAGTGATCCAGTGCGGTCAATCAAGAAAGTTTCCAGTGGTCTAAGTTCATCTTCGAGTGATCCAGTGCGATCAGTCAAGAAAGTTTCCAGTGGTATTAAGTTTATCTTCAAGTGATCCAGTGCGGTCACTCAAGAAAGTTTGCAGTGGTCTAAGTTCATCTTCGAGTGGTCCAGTGCGATCAGTCAAGAAAGTTTCCAGTGGTATTAAGTTTACCTTCAAGTGATCCAGTGCGGTCAGTCAAGAAAGTTTACTGTGGTTTAAGTTTATCTTCAAGTGATTCAGTACGGTCAATCAAGCAAGTTACTAATGGTTTAAGTTTATCTTCAAGTGATCCAGTGCGGTCAATCAAGAAAGTTTCCAGTGGTTTAAGTTGATCTTCAAGTGATCCAGTGTGGTCAATCAAGAAAGTTTCCAGTGGTTTAAATTTATCTTCAAGTGATCCAGTGCGGTTAATCAAGGAAGTTTCCAGTGGTTTAGATTTATCTTCAAGTGATCCAGTGCGGTTATTCGAGGAAGTTTTCAGTGATTTGAGTATATCTTCAAGTGGTTCGGTGAATCAGACGACTCGGAGAAGCATCTTCTAAGTTGGATTCGGTGAATCAGATGACTTGGTGAAACATCTTCTAATTTGGATTTGGTGAACCAGATGACTCGGTGTAGCATCTTCTAAGTTGGATTTGGTGAACATGATGACTCGGTGTAGCATCTTCAAAGTTGGATTTGGTGAATCAGATGACTCGGTGTAGCATCTTCAAAGTTGGATTTAGTGAATCAGATGACTCGGTGTAGCATCTTCAAGTTGGATTCGGGAAAATCAGATGACTCGGTGTAGCATCTTCAAAGTTGGATTCGGTGAGTCAGATGACTCAGTGGAGCATCTTCAAAGTTGGATTCGGTGAATCCGGTGACTCAATGTAGCATCTTCAAAGTTAGATTCGGTGAGCTCGGTGCAACATATTTTCAAATAGTTCAGGACGATTCGGTGAATCAAGTTAATGCGGTGCATTATTTCTTCAAAGTTGGATTCGGTGAGCTCGGTGCAGCATATTTTCAAATAGTTCAGGACGATTCGGTGAATCAAGTTAATGCGGTGCATTATTTGTTCAAAGTTGGATTCGGTGAGCTCGGTGCAGCACATTTTCAAATAGTTGAGGACGATTCGGTGAATCAAGTTAATGCGGTGCATTATTGGATTCGGTGAGCTCGGTGCAGCACATTCTCAAACAGTTAAAGGTGATTCGGTGAATCAAGTTAATGCAGTGCATTATTAGATTCGGTGAGCTCGGTGCAGCACATTCTCAAACAGTTAAGGGTGATTCGGTGAATCAAGTTATTGTGGTGCATTATTGGATTCGGTGAGCTCGGTGTTGCATATTCTCAAACAGTTCAGAATGATTCGGTGAATTAAGTTGAGGCGGTGCCTTATTTCTTCAAAGTCGGATTCAGTGAGCTCGGTGCAGCAAATTTTCAAACAGTTGATGATGATTCGGTGAATCAAGTTACTGCGGTGCTTTATTTCTTCAAAGTCGGATTCAGTGAGCTCAGTGCAGCAGATTTTCAAACAGTTCAGGATGATTCGGTGAATCAAGTTGAGGCAGTGCCTTATTTCTTCAAAGTCGGATTCAGTGAGTTCGGTGCAGCAAATTTCCAAACAGTTCAGGATGATTCGGTGAATTAAGTTACTGCGGTGCATTATTTCTTCAAAGTTTTATTCGGTGAATCAGATTGGATCAGGGCGGTCTTCCCTCAAAATTTCAGTTAATTAGGTTTTTGCAGCTTTCAATAAAACGGGTGTCCACGTCTTTGCACACTTCCTAACTCTCGGATAGTATGCAAACTACTCCTTTGCACACTTCCCGTTAGTTAGAAAGCGCACAAAGAGGGGCAGCTGTAGACACCCGTTTTTGCCCTTATAACCTTCAATTTAGGTTATTTATCTCTTAATTTTACATTAGGGGTATTTTGGTCATTTTCCTTATTGATTTTAGCATTTTAGTAAGATATTTAATTAGTGAGTCTTTTCTAATTAGCATTTGATTGTCATTTTAGTATCTAAGCTTGAAAAACCCAAAAAAAAAATTTTTATTTATTATTAGACTGCATTTTTACATTTGGACTATTCCATTTTAGGTCACTTGGACCATTCTTTTTAAAAAATATCTTCTCCTAGTGTTTAATTGGATCAATCTTTTTCTTAATTGTGCTATTATCACATTGGGCTTGTTTAATTGGGCCTTACTCTATCTTTGATTTGGTTGGGCATGATTTGTTTTGCCTCATAGTCTTGGATCTAATGTAAAAACCCAAATGCACTTGAGAGTTAATTTTTACTATAATTTCTCATCACAAGAAAATACAAAAAAAAAACGAAGTTTTCAATTAACTTCACATTTTACAGTTTACATGAGCATTTGGAAAATACAAAAACAGAATAAGACTCTCTCCTCCTTTTGGCAGTCCCCAAATTTCGAGTTCTAGGTCTTGGTTCCCATGTCCTTTGATTTGTCTATTCTCTCTTGCTTATGAAATGTAACAACACCGACTTTGTAGCAGTCATTGTCTCCCCATTTGCCAAGCTTATGCCATCACTCATGAGAACCAACTCCCTACATACATGTTCCATAACAATTCATCACACACCATCACATTCATTGCATTTAACAACATATGATAAGTCAAAAATGGCATGGACATTTCATAGCAAGCATAAGAATCTCATATCTAACATGCATCGGCATTCATTTCACTTTTCCTTAAACTTCATTTCTAAGCATAAACATGCATTGTAATTTCTGAATTCCACGTTCATATTCCAATTGTTATTTAGCATGCCATCACATATACAGCATACAGTCATCATTGCATTCAAAAACAGTTTCATGGCATTAGTTTAATAAAGTTCGTCATTAGCATGCATTGTTAGATAGTGTTTCTAGTCTAGCATTGCAAAAACCTTGATACGAATCTAGTTGTAATTGGTCCAAATCAACCTTAGAGACCCGCCTAACACCAACTTGAATCCCCAAACTTCTAGATGAGTATGTCGACAATCTTCACTTGATAAATCTTCCTTCGTTCGTCGGCCTTAGACCTCCAAGTCGACCTGCACTTGAACACCTAAGATCACAAGATTCACAAACAACCAAGCAATCACAACCTAATTGTTTGCTAGGACTCTACAAGATTGAAGAACCCTAAGTTTGCTCAAACTAGAACAATGAAGCCAAAGAAATCGAGTTGGGTATAAACCTCTCAACTTTATTGATTAACTTGACTTATGTTTACAAGAGATAAAAGAGCCCTTATATAGGGGAGGGATTGGCGCATAACCTACTCCAAACCCGAATCCTAATCCTATAAGGGGCGGCATAATTAAAAGGAAGGAACAAGGAAATAGCCTACTTCTTGTCCTACTAGGAAAAGTAAATAACATTACATAATTAAACAAGGATTGGACTTAGTCAAACAAGACCCAACCCAATGTCTTCTACACTAAATAAATAACTAATCTAAGATAGAATAAAGGCCCATGAGGCCGAATTACACAATGCCAAAGTCTAATGCTCATCGATTTCAAGTAAGGTAAACACCTTGGAATCGATGGGAATATTCTTGGTGATGTCGACTTCAATGCCTTCCAAATGTTCTTCAATGGACTCTAAACCCCCAAGATGAGATCTTACAAAGCCCAATAAAGCTTCCTTGAACCTTTTAGCCCGAGCCCTAGTCATTGGACCTTGCGGAATGGCTAAAGGATCAAATGGCCGGTTTTGTCCGGATGGCCCAATCGATGGCCGGTTGTGGCCGGTTGGTGCGCCAAGTGATGACCGATTATGGCCGGTTGCTTCATGCGATGTCGCATGTGATGGCCGGTCATGTGGACGGTCATGTGGCCGGTGTTGCGCGGCTTCTCCAAGCAATGGCCGTTTACTTGTGCTTCCATGTCCATGCTCCTTCAAGCTAGCATCGATGACATACCCTTGATCTTCATTGGCTCCAATGTGTTCTTCTAAGCCATGATAAGCTCTTGGCGCATCATCCCCTCTCCCTTGAAAAGGATTTGTCCTCAAATCTACATCACTATCAAACAAGGATAAGTATGAAACATTAAAAGTAGCACTTACATTGCCATATTTACTAGGAAGATCTAGCTTGTATGCGTTGTTGTTGATCCTCTCCAAGACTTGGAATGGACCATCTCCACGAGGTAAGAGTTTATACTTCCTCTTTTCAGGGAACCTCTCCTTCCTTAGATGTAACCAAACCCAGTCCCCGGGTTCAAAGATGACTTCCTTGCGCCCTTTGTTAGCATTCTTCATGTAGTGTTGTGTCTTTTTCTCAATTTGAGCTCGAACTCTAGCATGAAGTTCTCTAACATATTCGGCCTTCCTTTGTCCATCCATGTCGACTTGCACACTCAAAGGTAAACTCAACAAATCCAATGGCGTTAAAGGATTAAAACCATACACAGTTTCAAAAGATGAATATCCAGTGGTGCTATGTATGCTTCTATTATATGCAAATTCGACATGAGGTAGACAATCCTCCCAAGTTCTTAAGTTCTTTTTAATTAAAGCCCTAAGCAAAGTAGATAAAGTCCTATTAACTACTTCGGTTTGTCCATCGGTTTGAGGATGACAAGTAGTAGAAAATAACAACTTAGTACCTAACTTAGCCCATAAAGTTCTCCAAAAGTGACTTAAGAACTTAGCATCTCTATCACTTACAATAGTCCTAGGCATTCCATGTAGTCTAACAATTTCTTTAAAGAACAAATTAGCTACATTAATGGCATCATTCGTTTTAGTACATGCAATAAAGTGAGCCATCTTAGAAAACCTATCAACAACCACAAAGATAGAATCTTTACCTCTCCTAGAACGAGGTAAACCTAACACAAAGTCCATGCTAATATGAGTCCACGGTTCATGAGGAATAGGCAAAGGAGTATACAATCCATGCGGTTTAGATGTAGATTTAGCTTGCAAACAAACAATGCAACTAGCAACATACTTTCCTACATCATGTCGCATCTTAGGCCAAAAGAAGTGTTCATGCAATATATCATATGTTCTATCAACTCCAAAGTGACCCATTAGACCCCCTTCATGCGATTCCCTCAAGAGCAAGATGCGCAAAGAACAAGAAGGCACACACAATCTAGATTCCTTAAACAAAAATCCATCATGCTTATAATACTTTCCAAAACCAGAATTTTCACATGCTTTAAATATTTCACCAAAGTATAGCATATAATTCCTTAATATACTCAAAACCAAGAAACTTAGAATCAAGCATGGAAAGTAAGACATACCTCCTTGATAAAGCATCGGCTACCACATTCTCCTTACCTTGTTTGTATCGCACAACATAAGGAAAGCTCTCTATGAACTCGCTCCACTTAGCATGTCTCTTGTTCAACTTTTGTTGGCCTCTTAAATACTTTAAGCTCTCATGATCCGTATGAATCACGAATTCCTTAGGCCAAAGGTAGTGTTGCCAAGTTTGCAACGCCCTCACAAGAGCATACAACTCTTTGTCATAGGTTGGATAGTTCAATGCAGCCCCATTCAATTTCTCACTAAAGTATGCGACGGGCTTCCCACCTTGCATTAAAACTGCTCCAATTCCAACCCCTGATGCATCACATTCAATCTCAAAAGTATTGTTAAAGTTAGGTAAAACAAGCAAAGGAGCATTAGTTAGTTTATCCTTCAACGTCTCAAATGCTTCTTGTTGTTCATCTCCCCACTTGAATGGTGCATTCTTCTTCATAACACTTGTAATAGGGGCGGCTAAGGTGCTAAAGTCCTTAACAAACCTCCTATAGAATCTGGCTAGTCCATGAAAAGATCTCACTTGTCCAACGTTGGTGGGTGTTGGCCATTCTTTGATTGCCTTGATCTTTTCCTCATCAACCTCTATACCTTGCGATGAAACCACAAAACCAAGAAAAACAAGCTTGTTTGTGCAAAAGGTGCACTTCTTAAGGTTAGCATACAATTTCTCAACCCTAAGTACATCTAACACACATCTTAGATGCCTAACATGCTCATCTAGGTTTCCGCTATACACAAGTATATCATCAAAATAAACAACAACAAACTTGCCAATAAAAGCTCTTAAAACATGATTCATTAATCGCATGAATGTACTAGGTGCATTAGTCAATCCAAAAGGCATAACTAACCATTCGTACAACCCTAATTTAGTTTTAAAGGCAGTTTTCCATTCATCACCCTCTTTCATGCGAATTTGATGATAGCCACTCTTAAGATCAATCTTAGAAAATAGACAAGCACCATGCAATTCATCAACCATATCATCTAGTCTAGGAATAGGGTGACGATACTTTACCGTGATGTTGTTTATTGCCCTACAATCAACACACATTCTCCAAGTTCCATCTTTCTTAGGGACAAGCAATACAGGAACGGCACATGGAGAAAGGCTTTCACGCACAAAACCTTTTTGAAGTAGCTCACCAACTTGTTTCTCCAATTCCTTTGTTTCTTCAGGATTTTTCCTATAAGCTGACTTATTTGGAATTTATGCCCCAGGGATGAAGTCAATTTGATGTTCAATTCCCCTAATAGGTGGTAATCCACTAGGAATCTCTTCAGGAAACACATCTACATAATCACTCAAAAGAGAAACAATGTTGTTTGGAAGCTCGCTTTCCAAGTGGTTAGTGCTCACAAGTGTATATTTAAGCAAAAGCAAGATCAAAACAGAATTACCATTCAAAGCTTCTTTAATCTCACTCTTAGTAGCTAACATACACTCCTTATTAACCTTCTTAGAACTAACATGCTTAACTATATCGCAATTCTTATCTAAATTAGCATGATTAGTCTTTTCTTTAGCCCTAAATTCCGAATCTAGCTTAGCAAAGTCTTCTTTCAATTTCAATTGATCTTTTAAAGCTTCTTGAGGTGATAACGGAATAAAAATAAAGGGCTTCTTACCACACATAAGAGTATATTGGTTCGTCTCACCATCATGTTGAACTTTGTTGTCATATTGCCATGGTCGTCCAAGTAGTACATGGCATGCTTGCATGGGTAAGATATCGCACAATACATCTCCTTTGTACCTGCCCAAACAAAGAGAAACTAAAACTTGTTTGTTAACCCTAATTTCCTCCTTATCGTTGATCCAACCCAAGCTATAAGGTTTAGGGTGTTTTGTAGTGGGTAATTGCATCTCCTTCACCAAATAAACACTAGCTATATTTGTACAACTCCCACCATCAATAATCACACTACTAGGCTTCCCATTCGCTTACATCCTAGTATGAAACAAGTTCTCCCTTTGATTGTTCACATCATATTTCACATAAGCACTCAAAGTTCTCCTAGCAACTAAACTCTTAAGTGCAAAACCGTCACCATCATCACTATCATCATGCGCATCTCCTTCATCATCTCCATCACCACTAGATCCTAGAGTAATCTCTTCATCTTCACTTTCGATTTCTCCTTGGTCATTCACGAACAACACTTTCTTGTTCACACAATCTTTAGCATAGTGTCCAAAACCTTGACACTTGAAACACTTGACATGATTCTTTGAAGATGAACCCGATGAAGATTTAGAATCGGTTTTAGGGGTAGTACCTTTTTGCGCTAACTCCTTCTCTTTAGTCGACTTATCATCCTTCTTGATTGGAGTTTTCCATGAGCTTGATGATGATGATGTAAAACTCTTCTTATTCCTCTTTACTTGGCTCTCGGCCTTCAAAGCATGTTGAAGCAATTCCTCAACATCATAGTGTTGTTGCATCTCCACAATATCATGAATTTCTGTATTCAATCCCGCCATGAATCTAGCTATAGTAGCTTGTGGAGCTTCATCAATCTCGGCCCTTGACATCAACAACATCATCTCGGAGTAGTATTCATCAACACTCCTAGTTCCTTGCCTTAAGGATTGCAATTCTTGATAGAGACCATTAGTGTAAAAGCTTGGAACAAACCTCTTCCTCATATAACTCTTTAGACCTAACCAAGTATTGATCGGCCTTTCCAAGTTTCTTCTTCTTGTTTGCACCAATTGATTCCACCAATTCAAAGCATTCTCCGTGAATTCAAGAGTAGCAATTTGCACCTTCTTTGGCTCGCCATGAGGATAGTAATCAAAATACATATCCAATTTCGACTCCCACTCCAAGGAATCGGATGGAGACCCTCTCCCATTGAATTTAGGGATTTTGTATTTGATGTTGTTTTTAGGCTCCTCTCTTTCAATTCCACTCCTAGGCCGCATGTTTTCATTGTGAGCTTGCCCACCAAGTTTTTGTTGCCTTAGTCTCTCCATGGGATCGATTCTAGCAATTTGCCTCGGTGGTGGAGGAAGAACCTCTTCATTGTGGCGTGCGGCGTTAGCTCTTTGAGGTGGTTGGGCTTGTTGATTTTGGCCATCTCTTACTTGTTGGACTTCATTGGTCAAGGTATCGAATTTAGTATCCATATTGTCCAATCGTTGAATTAGAGTTTGCAACATAGCAGCCACGTTTGGTTGCTCTTGTTCTCCTTCCATTATACCTACAAAAAAAACAAAGATTAGTAGTAAAAATTCTCACAAGTGTGTGTGCGCTTATACCTTTGACTTGTGCTCTCTTGTTTGTACTCAAGTCCTATGGATTGGCGGTCCACTACTCTCTTAATGATCTCACAAGATTTGCCTTTTACTAGCTTCAATAGGTCTAATAAGAGCAACTCCTAGAGCACTCCTTTCTTCTCGTGACCTACTTGAGGAGCAAACAATTAGTAGCAAAGTTATTTGTGAATCAAAAGAAAGTGATCTTAAACCAAACCAAACCACTTAATGCAGGCTCCTTATGTCGAATTCCTTCTCCAAAGTTGCTACACAAAACTCAATCAAGCACAAGTCACAATATCAAATCGGTTAGCATAAACCCTAGTACCACTTGTCTCCTATTTTGTACCACTTGAATCCAATAGGGTTTGTAACCTGAAATTCTTCAAATCAAATCACAATTAACAGCAAAATCAACCCAAGAATCTCAATTATACAATCAATTAGAGTTATTGCAACTAATTAGATCAATTGCACAAGAAAACCCTAATCCCCAAATTTCCCAAACTAAGAACCCTAGTTTCTGGAAAAAATCGATAACAGCACAAATTTTTTTGATTTTTTTAAATATTTTTCCCAGAAAGATCACAGCAAAGTAAGGCTAAAGCTCAAATTTCACAGCTTTCCGCGCTCAAACGAATCCAGAAGAAAAATCACAAGTTTCTGGTCGAAATTTTTTTTTATTTTTTTTATTTTTCGATATAACTACTAGTTATGAGGGACTCAAATCTGAAATTTCAAAGTAAAAATATGTAAGATGAATTGGTTATAAATTTTTAAAGTTGCTGATTTTTTTGACTTTTTAAGAAGGGTGGTGCGATGAGTGTGTGGGTGAAATCGATGTGATGAATGATGAGTAAAAGATAGATTTACCGATTGAAGATGATAAACCTAAGCTCTGATTACCAATTGATATGAATCTAGTTGTAATTGGTCCAAATCCACCTTAGAGACCCGCCTAAGATCAACTTGAATCACCAAACTTCTAGATGAGTATGTTGACAATCTTCACTTGATAAATCTTCCTTCGTTCGTCGGCATTAGACCTCCAAGTCGACCTGCACTTGAACACCTAAGATCACAAGATTCACAAACAACCAAGCAATCACAACCTAATTGTTTGCTAGGACTCTACAAGATTGAAGAACCCTAAGTTTGCTCAAACTAGAACAATGAAGCCAAAGAAATCGATTTGGGTATAAACCTCTCAACTTTATTGATTAACTTGACTTATGTTTACAAGAGATAAAAGAGCCCTTATATATGGGAGCGATTGGCGCATAACCTACTCCAAACCCGAATCCTAATCCTATAAGGGGCGGCATAGTTAAAAGGAAGGAACAAGGAAATAGCCTACTCCTTGTCCTACTAGGAAAAGTAAATAACATTACATAATTAAACAAGGATTGGACTTAGTCAAACAAGGCCCAACCCAATGTCTTCTAGACTAAATAAATAACTAATCTAAGATAGAATAAAGGCCCATGAGGCCGAATTACACAATGCCAAAGTCTAATGCTCATCGATTTCAAGTAAGGTAAACACCTTGGAATCGATGGGAATATTCTTGGTGATGTCGACTTCAATGCCTTCCAAATGTTCTTCAATGGACTCTAAACCCCCAAGATGAGATCTTACAAAGCCCAATAAAGCTTCCTTGAACCTTTTAGCCTGAGCCCTAGTCATTGGACCTTGCGGAATGGCTAAAGGATCAAATGGCCGGTCTTGTCCGGATGGCCCAATCGATGGCCGGTTGTGGCCGGTTGGTGCGCCAAGCGATGGCCGGTTATGGCCGGTTGCCCCATGCGATGTCGCATGCGATGGTCGGTCATGTGGACGGTCATGTGGCCGATGTTGCGCGGCTTCTCCAAGCAATGGCTGGTCACTTGTGCTTCCATGTCCATGCTCCTTCAAGCTAGCATCGATGACATCCCCTTGATCTTCATTTGCTCCAATGTGTTCTTCTAAGCCATGATAAGCCCTTGGCGCATCATCTAGAGACATTTTGGCATGAAGTTTCATCAAGCATCATAGCATTTCGCATACAAAATCAATGGCAGGGCTTAACACAGGGCAAAAATGGTTCGGTTTTTAGTCTCACAAAGTTTCCAGCAGCAAAGTCTCAAACAGCTCATGCGGTCTAATTGACACCCATCACAGCAGAACACTTTAAATTTATATATAGTCATTATCATTATCAGTATAGTCAGGATCATTGAAGCATGAACTAGTAGCATTTTTGCATGCATTCTAACTTGCATTCTCAGTCCACCATTCATATAGCCATCAAACATGTAGTCAGATTTTCACGCAATAACACATTGCCACAATACGCACACTGCATTATCTTCATTTTATAGCATTTTTTTTATTATTTTTCAGCGCATTCCATTCTCTTATACTAGTAGCATGCATTCATTCATTCATCACCCGTTTCAGCAGAATGACACATAATCAATTACCCTCCATTCCATCAAGCATAATCCATTCTCAAATTTTTGTTTTAGCAAGGCACAGTTAGACAACTTACTCATTACATAATCACATTCAAGCATAAGCATTCTCACACATACACTGCATTTTGTCTCACATAAAGCATAGCATTTTCAGAAGCAATAAATAAGGCAGCAAAGCAAGTACAAGGTCAAGTGAAGAAATTCGGCAAGAAGAGCCAATTTAGTGCAGTAAATATGTAAATGCTAATGCAAAGGGAAACTCAAGCAGACCAAGACAATTACAACGCAGTCACAGCAAGCAATGTCCAGGATCCAATACAGCAATTCAGCACATGTAGAAACGGATTTAATGCAGATAATCGGGATGGGAAATTTGTCACAGCATCAGATCACAGAGTTATACCATTGCCTGCTGTCATAAGGTCATTGGCTTTGAACTTCAGGCCTTCTTCTCCATTGGTCCAGCTCAGCAGGGGACCCGGTAAAGAGAAAGAAACATGTGAGAAAAATTCAAAGCCAGAAACAGACAAAAGGGATTAAGGAGGGAACTCATGTGTAAGAGAGCACCTAAAGATTGTTGGTTTCCCTCTACCCCAATGGTCCTCACACGGTTTCACTCTCCAATTGACACCTGCAGAAACAAACAAAAACAGAGAATTAGCTGGTAAATAAAAATGAAGAAAAGGCTAGAAATTAGGGGACCCTTGATTCTAAAAAAATGGAACCTCACCGTAGAATTGTCCATTCGCACAGAGGCTATATATCAGTTATTTCTTCAATTAAAAGGGGGACAGTCTTAAGAAGAAGAAGGAGGAGGGTTCTAGGGTTTTAGGAGAGAGAGAAGGAAAAGGTTTTAGAGAGGGGAAGGGAACGCGTTTTTGACAGGGAAAAATTGGAGGGTTTTTTAATAACAAAAAAACAAAAGTTGAAGGTGTTAGAGAGGGAGGATAGTTTGGAGAGGAAGGGAGGAGAAAGTTTGAGAGAGGAGGATTTTTTCTTAGGGTTCTAGCGTCTAGCAATAAAAATTACAGAAAATACAAAAAAAAAGAGAGGGAAGGTTGGAGAGGGAGGAAGGGTATTGGAAAGGATTTTTTTAATTAGAGAGAAGGTGGCAGTGGAAAGAAAATGGGTTTAGGGCTTTAGAATATATTTGGGGAAGGCCTGGATTTAATCAAATTGGGTTGTGGGTTTCAAAGAGGAGGTTGAGGTGGTTCATCGGTGATTTGGAGCTTTATGTTTCAGGATTGGTAGATTTTAGGCTAGATTTTGAAGTACTGAGGTCTCTTTTTAGGATTTAATTTAAGAAAAGAGGAAAAGATAAGCTTTGAGGTTTCAAACAGTTACCAAAGGGAGCAATGGTGGCGTCATGGGAATGGCCATGGCAGTGTCGGCGCTGTAGACACCCATTTTTGGCACATATCCTTTAAATGTTTCTTAATTAACATTAGGGGACATTTTTGTCATTTTCAAGTTCATTTTAACATTTTAATAAAGTAGTTCATATAGTAAGCATTTTTTCTAACTAGTATTTAGTTATCATTATTCATTAGATTTTTTTTTTAAAAAAAAAGAGAAAAAAGTTTGTGCATGGCATTTGGGCCACGTTAATTATTTTGTCCATTTCCTCCTTGGGCTTTCTTTTCCTTTTGGGCCTTAACCTTTTAAATGTGTTGCTTTGAGTTGTCATTTCCTTTTTATCTTAGGGCCAGATTACTTAAACCCATTTGAGCTTTAGAGGTCGAAGCCCGATTGAGAAGGAAGATAAGGAAAGTAAAATTGATTTTATTCCTTTTAATTCTCTTTACAATTTTACATCAAGCAAAGTTAAAACAAGAACGGTGTCAATGTTATTGCCTAAGCTACATGGCCACGTGGCTTCTTTGCATGGCTTCTTGCTCTCTAATTTTGCCTTCTTCTCTCTAAGCCACCTGTGCAAGGAAAAATTGGCTTAGCAAAAAAATAACAAATCAAAACAGAAACCGACAAGGTGAAAAGGTAATTAACAGGAATTTAAGAAGAACTTGCCGACCAAGTTTTTGCCAGTTCAGAGTTGGTCTCCAAAGGGAATTCAGTAGGCGAACAGGATAAATTGGAAATCAAAAGAGCTCATTTGAGCCATCAAGACTGAATACAAAGTTAAAATTTTGCAATCTAATGGCTGGTAAAGTAGGAAAGCATCACAAACAGCAAGGACAATTTACACCAGAAAATGCCACTAGGACATAGGATTTCCACAAGCAAACGCAAGGAAGACACAAGCAGGAAGCAAATCAAATTAAAGCAAAATGCCAAGTCACCATGGCAGACTCTTAAGCCAATCAATGCAAACCATTTCAGCACAAAAGGACAAGATGCAAGGCCATGTTGGCAACACAGGCTAGATAAAGCAAAGAGCAGTGAGAGTATGTGTGCATTAGCAAACAAGGGCAGCCATTAGATCATAATAAATAAGTGCAGCAAACAGATGGCAAGATCAAAAGGGGGACAACAAATACAAATCAAATGACCTCATCAACTCAATGGGCATGCACACACATGATACCTACATATATGACTTTACCTACTATATATACTTCCATTCTCTAAAACCCTAGGGGAGGAGGCACAGTTTCCAAGACAGAAAACTCTAGCAAGTTAATTTTTACAGAGGATTTTTCTCTTCTTTTCCATCTTTCGGTTCCTTTCCTAACTCATTCAAGCCTTTAGTTTTTAAGTTTTTACCAGTTCACAATAATCAAATACCAAAAAAGATTTCATTTTTCTCTTGAGTGAGTATCAACAGATTCAAAAAAAAAAACCCTAGCGATTTTCCACCTTTTCATATAGTTTCCAGAAAAACAAAAAAAGATAGTCTTTTCCTTTCTAGTTTTTACAGAAACAAAAAAAGAGGATCTTTACCTTTCCTTTACCTTATTTTTCTTCTTCGATTTCTTCACTTAGTTGCCATTTTTCTGCCATTCCCCCCTTCAAGTTCGTGTTTATACTCCTGGTGAAATTTCAGCTCCAACTGTGGTTGAAATCCCCTCCGGCACGGTGGTTCGCGGCGGAGCACGGTGGTCCGGTGGTGGAGACAACGACGGTAGAGAGAGAAGGTAAAGCTTTAGGTTTTGTTAAATTTCTGTTATAATTTTAGTATTTATACTATGCATTACTTTCGTGATATATTATGTTGTTAAGTGAAATGTCTCTTAGTTGTTCAATTAGGTCATTGTAAATTAGTTCATTCGGTGTCTAAATTTGTTAAAAGATGCGATTGAGTCCCTGATTTTACGTCAATTAAGTCCCTGAAGTGGTATTTTAGTATGAATAAGGCGTACAATTTGTTTTTGAGTGCACATAAAGAGATAAGGTCTTTTCCGTGTTCACCTAGGTCCCTGGACATTTACGTTTTAGTTTATTGGATTTGAATTTAATGTAAGTTAGGGTTTAGTTAGTTTTATAAAATAAATAGGTTTTAATTTAATATATATAATTTAGTAACTATCTTTCATTTGTTAGAATTAATTTTGCTTAGGGAATTAAAGATAAAACTAAATAAATTTAGGAATTTATTTGTTTTTGGTAATTAGTTGAAAGTGAAAACTTGGACTTTTAGTATAGAATAAAATGATAAAGCAATAGAGAGAAGTTTTTTTTAGCTTAGATAGTTTAAATATTAAGAAAAATAAATTGGAATTTAGGAATAAAGTATTTAGATATTATTAGCTTAGTAATTTAGAAATTGGGATTGGCTTTTGATAATTAGTAAATTAGAATTTGTGGATATTGAGTAATTGTGGTCTTAGACTTTCTCTTGGGCTTTAGCTATCTTTAGGGCTTTATTGATTTATCTTGGGCTTTGTCATTTATGTTTGGGCTTTGATGCTTATATTTGGATGGTTTGAGCTTAATACTTAGTTGGTCTTTGGGCTTTGTTATTCCATTACTTGTTTGGGCTTTGGTTATATATGTAGTTGATTTGTTTGTGGGCTTTGTACTTTGGACTTAAGGGCTTAATTTTTTAATCAATATAGATTTAATTAAATAAATTTAGGACTTAGAAGTTAAGTAGGTTCCATATGCATCCATGATTATCTTTAATATTTATGTTTCCTTATTGATTATGCCATGCTCATGTGAGAAAAATGAATGGATTCCGATGATGGAGTAATCGGTTGGAATGTAGACAACAGTTGTCTGTTTCAACTCGAGTTTCCTAGGCTTGAAACACCTAAAGGGTGTCTTAACCAGTATGAGTGGCGGGTGCCCCGACGGTGTTCCTCGTATAATTACTCGGCAAAATTGAATTTAACCGGAAATCATGCATCACTTGCATTCATGCATCTAGGGTTTAGATTCAGTAATTTTCAATTAAAGTCCAAAAAAAAAGGGAAAGTTGAAAAAGAAATAGAATAAAACCATTTTCTTCAAAATTAAAAAAGAGTTTGTGCTTGAGAATTGTTCTCTTTTAGTTTTCCAAGATCAAAAAAATCAAAAAGACAAATCGAGTCTTTCAAAATTAAATATAAAGGTTTTCAAAAATCCAAAAGAAGTCAAAATTCAAAAAATAAAAATTTTATTCCAAGTTTTCAAAGTATTCAATTTAGGTCTTTTCAAATTGGGAAAGTTCCTATCAAGTTTTCAAAGTGTTCAATTTAAGTCTTTTCAAAACATTCAAACATCATTTTTCAAAATAGAGTCGTTTTAATGGTAAGTTTTAAAGAAAATCCTCATCATGAGGAGTCCAAAAAGAGAACAAATAATAAACGGGGAAGTCCCCAACATTCTTATTTCAAAATCCAAATCCTATTTTTGCTTGTTTATTTGCTTAATTTCGAACATTAATAAAAGCGTCCAATGGCATGGAAATACTTAAAGATAAAGACAACCAATAATAGAAACCCACAGTTAGTTCTAGACTAGTCAGTGCCGTCTTTTGACGGGCGTCGTGGGGGTGCTAATCCTTCCCCACGCGTACCCGACTCCCGAACCTTTAAGACTCTGGTTAGAAGACCGTTTATTAGGTTTAGTGTTACCTTCGCCAAGCTTAGGTTACTATTAAACTTAATAATCTGATAGGTGGCTAATCACACCTAGGCAAAAAAGATTAGTGGCGACTCCCATTGATGCACCAAGGGCTTATCATGGCTTAGAAGAACACATTGGAGCCAATGAAGATCAAGGAGATGTCATCGATGCTAGCTTGGAGGAGCATGGAGTTGGAAGCACGTGTGACCGGCCATCGCTTGGAAAAGTTGCGCAACACCGGCCACATGACCGGCCATCGCATGCGACATCGCATGGGGCAACCGACCACAACCGGCCGTCGATGGCGCACCAACCGGCCACAACCGGCCATCGATTGGGCCATCCGGACAAGACCGGCCTTTTGATCCTTTAGCCATTCCGCAAGGTCCAATGACTAGGGCCCGGGCTAAAAGGTTCAAGGAAGCTTTATTGGGCTTTGTAAGATCTCATCTTGGAGGTTTAGAGTCCATTGAAGAACATTTGGAAGGCATTGAAGTCGACATCACCAAGAATATTCCCATCGATTCCAAGGTGTTTACCTTATTTGAAATCGATGAGCATTAGACTTTGGCATTGTGTAATTCGGCCTCATGGGCCTTTATTCTATCTTAGATTAGTTATTTATTTAGTTTAGAAGACATTGGGTTGGGCCTTGTTTGACTAAGTCAAATCCTTGCTTAATTATGTAATGTTATTTACTTTTCCTAGTAGGACAAGGAGTAGGCTATTTCCTTGTTCCTTCCTTTTAATTATGCCGCCCCTTATAGGATTAGGATTCGGGTTTGGAGTAGGTTATGCGCCAACCCCTCACCTATATAAGGGCTCTTTTATCTCTTATAAACATAAGTCAAGTTAATCAATAAAGTTGAGAGGTTTATACCCACATCGATTTCTTTGGCTTCATTGTTCTAGTTTGAGCAAACTTAGGGTTCTTCAATCTTGTAGAGTCCTAGCAAACAATTAGGTTGTGATTGCTTGGTTGTTTGTGAATCTTGTGATCTTAGGTGTTCAAGTGCAGGTCGACTTGGAGGTCTAAGGCCGTCGAACGAAGGAAGATTTATCAAGTGAAGATTGTCGACATACACATCTAGAAGTTTGGTGATTCAAGTTGATCTTAGGCGGGTCACTAAGGTGGATTTGGACCAATTACAACTAGATTCGTATCAATTGGTAATCAGAGCTTAGGTTTATCATCTTCAATCGGTAAATCTATCTTTTTACTCATCATTCATCGCATCGATTTTACCCACACACTCATCGCACCACCCTTCTTGAAAATTCAAAAAAAATCAGTAACTTTAAAAATTCATAGCCGATTCATCTTACATCTTTTTGCTTTGAAATTTCAGATTTGAGTTCCTCATAACTAGTGGTTATATCGAAAAATATAAAAAAAATAAAAAAAATTCGACCAGAAACTTGTGATTTTTGTTCTGGATTCGTTTGAGCTCGGAAAGCTGTGAAATTTGAGCTTTAGTCTTATTTTGGTGTGATATTTCTGGGAAAAATATTGAAAAAAATCAAAAAAATCTGTGCCATTATCGATTTTTTCCAGGAACTAGGGTTCTTAGTTTGGGAAATTTGGGGATTAGGGTTTTCTTGTGCAATTGATCTAATTAGTTGCAATAACTCTAATTGATTGTGAATTGAGATCCTTGGATTGCTTTTGCTGTTAATTGTGATTTGATTTGAATAATTTTAGGTTACAAACCCTATTGGATTCAAGTGGTACAAAATAGGAGACAAGTGGTACTAGGGTTTATGCTAACCGATTTGATATTGTGATTTGTGCTTGATTGAGTTTTGTGCAGCAACTTTGGAGAAGAATTTCGACATAAGGAGCCTGCATTAAGTGGTTTGGTTTGGTTTAAGATCACTTTTCTTTTGATTCACAAATAACTTTGCTACTAATTGTTTGTTCCTCAAGTAGGTCACGAGCAGAAATGAGTGCTCTAGGAGTTGCTCTTACTAGGCCTATTGGAGCTAGTAAAAGGCAAAACTTGTGAGATCATTAAGAGAGTAGTGGACCGCCAATCCATAGGACTTGAGTACAAACACGAGAGCACAAGTCAAAGGTATAAGCACACACACACTTGTGAGAATTTTTACTACTAATCTTTGTTCTTTTAGTAGGTATAATGGAAGGAGAACAAGAGCAACCAAACGTGGCTGCTATGTTGCAAACTCTAATTCAACGATTGGACAATATGGATACTAAATTCGATACCTTGACCAATGAAGTCCAACAAGTAAGAGATGGCCAAAATCAACAAGCTCAACCACCTCAAAGAGCTAACGCCGCACGCCACAATGAAGAGGTTCTTCCTCCACCACCGAGGCAAATTGCTAGAATCGATCCAATGGAGAGACTAAGGCAACAAGAACTTGGTGGACAAGCTCACAATGAAAACATGCAGCCTATGAGAGGAATTGAAAGAGAGGAGCCTAAGGACAACATCAAGTACAAAATCCCTTAATTCAATGGGAGAGGGTCTCCATCCGATTACTTGGAGTGGGAGTCGAAATTGGATATGTATTTTGATTACTATCCTCATGCCGAACCAAAGAAGGTGCAAATTGCTACTCTTGAATTCACGGAGAATGCTTTAAATTGGTGGAATCAATTGGTGCAAACAAGAAGAAGAAACTTGGAAAGACCGATCAATACTTGGTTAGGCCTAAAGAGTTATATGAGGAAGAGGTTTGTTCCAAGCTTTTACACTAATGGTCTCTATCAAGATTTGCAATCCTTGAGGCAAGGAACTAGGAGTGTTGATGAATACTACTCCGAGATGATGTTGTTGATGTCAAGGGCCGAGATTGATGAAGCTCCACAAGCTACTATAGCTAGATTCATGGCGGGATTGAATAGAGAAATTCATGATATTGTGGAGTTGCAACAACACTATGATGTTGAGGAATTGCTTCAACATGCTTTGAAGGCCAAAAGCCAAGTAAAGAGGAATAAGAAGAGCTTTACATCATCATCATCAAGCTCATGGAAAACTCCAATCAAGAAGGATGACAAGTCGACTAAAGAGAAGGAGTTAGCGCAAAAGGGTACTACCCCTAAAATCGATTCCAAATCTTCATCAAGTTCATCTTCAAAGAATCATGTCAAGTGTTTCAAGTGTCAAGGTTTTGGACACTATGCTAAAGATTGTGTGAACAAGAAAGTGTTGTTCGTGAATGACCAAGGAGAAATCGAAAGTGAAGATGAAGAGATTACTCTAGGATCTAGTGGTGATGGAGATGATGAAGGAGATGCGCATGATGATAGTGATAATGGTGACGGTTTTGCACTTAGAAGTTTAGTTGCTAGGAGAACTTTGAGTGCTTATGTGAAATATGATGTGAACAATCAAAGGGAGAACTTGTTTCATACTAGGATGTATGCGAATGGGAAGCCTAGTAGTGTGATTATTGATGGTGGGAGTTGTACAAACATAGCTAGTGTTTATTTGGTGAAGGAGATGCAATTACCCACTACAAAACACCCTAAAACTTATAGCTTGGGTTGGATCAACGATAAGGAGGAAATTAGGGTTAACAAACAAGTTTTAGTTTCTCTTTGTTTGGGCAGGTACAAAGGAGATGTATTGTGCGATATCTTACCCATGCAAGCATGCAATGTACTACTTGGTCGACCTTGGCAAATTGACAACAAAGTTCATCATAATGGTTAGACCAATAAGTGTACGCTCATGTGTGGTAAGAAGTCTTTTACTTTAATTCCTTTATCACTTCAAGATGCCTTAAAAGATGAAATTAAAGTGAGAGATGATTTTTCTAAATTGGATGCTGAATTTAGGGCTAAAGAAAAGAGTAAATCTGAACCTAAAATTGATGATTGTTTTGAAGATAAAACAACCTTAGTTGCAAAGAGTGTTTTAGATGTTGTTTCCGATGATACTAAACCTAATTTAAGTGTTGTTTGCAATGACACTAAAAGTGTTGTTTGTGATGATACTAAATCTGTTTTGGATGCTAATTGTGATGAAAATAATTTTGTTTTGGTTGATCATAGCATTGCAAATAATCTTGTTTTGGTAGATAACATTGAAAATAAATCTGTTTTGGGTGACGAAAAAGAGATTTCTAAGGAAGTTGTTAAAGAGTGTATATTAACTACTAAGAGTGAGATTAAGAATGCTTTGAATAATAATTCTGTTTTGATCTTGCTTTTACTTAAAAATACACTTGTGAGCACTAACTACTTGGATAAGGAACTTCCAAGCAAAATTGTGTTTCCTATGAGTAATTTTGTAGGAATTTGGAGAATGACTGTTGATATTCAAGTTATCAACAACAAGATATTAGCATGTCTCGAATTCAAGTTACTATATGCTAAGTGGAGCGAGTTCATAGAGAGCTTTCCTTATGTTGTGCGATACAAACAAGGTAAGGAAAATGTGGTAGCCGATGCTTTATCAAGGAGGTATGTCTTACTTTCCATGCTTGATTCTAAGTTTCTTGGTTTTGAGTATATCAAGGAATTATATGCTAGTGATGTTTACTTTAGTGAAATATTTAAAGCATGTGAAAATTCTGGATTTGGAAAGTATTATAAGCATGATGGATTTTTGTTTAAGGAATCTAGATTGTGTGTTCCTTCTTGTTCTTTGCGCATATTGCTCTTGAGGGAATCGCATGAAGGGGGATTAATGGGTCACTTTGGAGTTGATAGAACATATGATATATTGCATGAACACTTCTTTTGGCCTAAGATGCGACATGATGTAGGGAAGTATGTTGGTAGTTGCATTGTTTGTTTGCAAGCTAAATCTACTTCTAAACCGCATGGATTGTATACTCCCTTACCTATTCCTCATGAACCGTGGACTCATATTAACATGGACTTTGTGTTAGATTTACCTCGTTCTAGGAGAGGTAAAGATTCTATCTTTGTGGTTGTTGATAGGTTTTCTAAGATGGCTCACTTTATTGCATGTACTAAAACGGATGATGCCATTAATGTAGCTAATTTGTTCTTTAAAGAAATTGTTAGACTACATGGAATGCCTAGGACGATTGTAAGTGATAGAGATGCTAAGTTCTTAAGTCACTTTTGGAGAACTTTATGGGCTAAGTTAGGAACTAAGTTGTTATTTTCTACTACTTGTCATCCTCAAACCGATGGTCAAACCGAGGTAGTTAATAGGACTTTGTCTACTGTGCTTAGGGCTTTAATTAAAAAGAACTTAAGAACTTGGGAGGATTGCCTACCTCATGTCGAATTTGCATATAATAGAAGCATACATAGCACCACTGGATATTCACCTTTTGAAACTGTGTATGGCTTTAATCCTTTAACCCCATTGGATTTGTTGAGTTTACCTTTGAGTGTGCAAGTCGACATGGATGGACAAAGGAAGGCCGATTATGTTAGAGAACTTCATGCTAGTGTTCGAGCTCAAATTGAGAAGAAAACACAACACTACACGAAGAATGCTAACAAAGGGCGCAAGGAAGTCATCTTTGAACCCGGGGATTGGGTTTGGTTGCATCTAAGGAAGGAGAGGTTCCCTGAAAAGAGAAAGTCTAAGCTCTTACCTCGTGGAGATGGTCCATTCCAAGTCTTGGAGAGGATCAACAACAACGCATACAAGCTAGATCTTCCTAGTGAATATGGCAATGTAAGTGCTACTTAATGTTTCAGACTTATCCTTGTTTGATAGTCATGCAGATTTGAGGACATATCCTTTTCAAGGGAGAGGGGATGATGCGCCAAGGGCTTATCATGGCTTAGAAGAACACATTGGAGCCAATGAAGATCAAGGAGATGTCATCGATGCTAGCTTGGAAGAGCATGGAGTTGGAAGCGCGTATGACCGGCCATCTCTTGGAGAAGCCGCGCAACACCGGCCACATGACCGGCCATCGCATGCGACATCACATGGGGCAACCGGCCACAACCGGCCATCGATTGGCGCACCAACCGGCCACAACCGGCCATCGATTGGGCCATCCGGACAAGACCGGCCTTTTGATCCTTTAGCCATTCCGCAAGGTCCAATGACTAGGGCCCGGGCTAAAAGGTTCAAGGAAGCTTTATTGGGCTTTGTAAGATCTCATCTTGGAGGTTTAGAGTCCATTGAAGAACATTTGGAAGGCATTGAAGTCGACATCACCAAGAATATTCCCATCGATTCCAAGGTGTTTACCTGACTTGAAATCGATGAGCATTAGACTTTGGCATTATGTAATTCGGCCTCATGGGCCTTTATTCTATCTTAGATTAGTTATTTATTTAGTTTAGAAGACATTGGGTTGGGCCTTGTTTGACTAAGTCCAATCTTTGCTTAATTATGTAATGTTATTTACTTTTCCTAGTAGGACAAGGAGTAGGCTATTTCCTTGTTCCTTCCTTTTAATTATGCCGCCCCTTATAGGATTAGGATTCGGGTTTGGAGTAGGTTATGCGCCAACCCCTCCCCTATATAAGGGCTCTTTTATCTCTTGTAAACATAAGTCAAGTTAATCAATAAAGTTGAGAGGTTTATACCCACATCGATTTCTTTGGCTTCATTGTTCTAGTTTGAGCAAACTTAGGGTTCTTCAATCTTGTAGAGTCCTAGCAAACAATTAGGTTGTGATTGCTTGGTTGTTTGTGAATCTTGTGATATTAGGTGTTCAAGTGCAGGTCGACTTGGAGGTCTAAGGCCGACGAACGAAGGAAGATTTATCAAGTGAAGATTGTCGACATACACATCTAGAAGTTTGGTGATTCAAGTTGATCTTAGGCGGGTCTCTAAGGTGGATTTGGACCAATTACAACTAGATTCGTATCACCCATAGTATTTTTTCAAATTAAGTCGTTCAGCGGTAGGGTTCGGACCGCCCCGGACCGGGACGTTGTGACAGCTTGGCGACTCCATTGGGAATTGGTTAGAGAGTCGAACTGAATGCTAGTTTAGAGTTGATTAGGGTTTCTAAATTTGGTTGTTTGCTTGCATTTTCTTGTTCATTCATGCCTGTTTATCATTGTTTATTCTTGCCTATCTTTATGGTTTTTTGTGCTTTCATATTCTTGTATGTATTCTGCCTAACTTGTCATGCATTGTTTCTCTTCTTTGGGGGTAGTTTAGTAATTTGGGTAGAATTGTGGTAAAGGTTTGTATGTTCCTTCACACGTGCACTAATAACTCGCATTTGCATTGCATGAGCTTACACCGGAGCTCTAACCCATTAGGGAGGAGGCAAAGTAGCTAGCCCTCGTGTGACGATAGTCACCGTGCGGGTTTGTAGTGAACACCTCCACTCAGACTGAATCCTTTCCAATGAACCTATAGTGGGTGAGGATTTGAGGCCTTACTAGCCTGGAACAGGCGTCAGTGAGAACAGTTTGGGAACCTTTAGATCCGGAGAGTAGCCTCGCCCAGCATGTAGTTGCCTTGAGAGATATCCAGCCTAGGTAGAGCCGATCCCATGAGGATGAACCTAGGTACACGAAAGGAACATTTCTTACCTTTGCTATCCCACTTTTTTTCAAAATTGGATCGTAGAGTGGGTAATTGCATTGCTCACAATAAGAGGACAAACCTGCCCCAAGGCAACATTTCCGAGATTTTCATGAAAAAGTGTTTTTACGAAGCAAGCGGGGTACTTTCTTTTCTAGGCTTTTCTTTAATTATCGACTTGTGTTTTCTTAAGTATCACTAACACTTTTTCTTGTTTTCTTATTTTCCTTTTATCTCATCTTGACATCACGCATTCTCATGCATTCGTAGGATTTGCCAGATTACAATCGGGATATAAGATGCTCGATTAAGTCCGAAGATTGAAACCTTTTTAAGCTTAATCAAGTATCTTTTTTTCCCATTGTCCTATGGCAAATGTCTAGACATTTCATCTATGTGCATTTCATTTTTATTCCAAGGCTATCAATCATGTTTAATTTGAGAATTTGTCATGCATCATGACATCACTTGCAATAATTAGAAATTTCATTGCATTAATAAAGGGGTTTCTAATTCATGGTTCCGTTCTAAAGGTTTTAAGAGAGATCAACATCCGCAACACCAATACTTCACGCGGTCAAGAGCTAGAGCAATGGCAGGACAGACTAGTAAAGATGAAAGAACAGTTGAAACAAATGATGGAAATGTTGAACAACTTGACTGGGCCTTTGGATACTACACCAAAATAGGGAGCAACGAATCAGAAAACAGATGGTTCTGATGGAAAGGTTGATATAGGGAGCAACTCTAAAAACAATGGCAAGACACCTGCTGATTTGGTTGACAATACGCCATTGGGGTATGTCTATACACATACAGCACCATATTATGCTCATCCCGGTACTTCTGGTGGTGGCACCTATGTCCCATATGCCCCTATTGAGAATCCAGTACACTATGACCCCGGGACATTCATGGTTCAGCAAGGTATGCCTACGAGGGTCACTGAGAAGAAGGATGATCCAATTGAGGAGAACAAGCGCAAGCTAAGTTTGCTGGAGGAAAGGCTCCGTGGGCTAGAAGGATCTAACAGTTATTATAGACTTGTTGACACCTCAGAACTTTCTGTAGTGGATGGACTAGTAATACCACCAAAATTCAAGACCCATGAATTTGAAAAGTTTGACGGAACTAAGGATTTTCCGAACAACCATTTGAGGACCTACACAAGGAAAATGGGTCCCTATGCGAAGAATGAGAAGCTTATGATTCATTGTTTTCAAGATAGCCTGGCGGGGACAGCTTCTATATGGTATAATCAGCTTGATAAGCATCATATTCGTTCCTGGGATGATCTTGCAAAGGCCTTCCTCAATCAATACAAGTATTTGGTTGAACTGGCCCTAACCAGAGAGACTTTGAAGGCAATGGAAAGGAAGCCTACTGAGAGTTATACGGAGTTTGCTCAATAATGGAGGGATAAGGCGGCCCAGGTCAGGCCATCAAGAGAGGAAACAGAAATTTCGGGTCTTTTCATCGACACCCAGAAGTCCATCTTCTATGAAAAACTGTTCAACATGTCAGGTGAACCTTTTGCAAAGATTGTGGTGATAGGACAAAAGTTGGACAATAGCATCAAATCAGGAAGGATCATTGTCGCAGATGAAACAAAGAAATGACAGGTTGGGAAAAAGGAGGAAGTCAGTAATGTCAATGAGGAGCCCTATAAACCTTATTATCCACCTCCGGCATACAATTACCCTCAGTATTGCCAGAACTCAGCCAACTACTATCGCCCACCCACACCGGTCCAACCTTCCTACCATGCTTATGGGTATTATGCACCACCTCATGCCTATCGTTACAATTATCAGCAATCGGGAGACATCAATGCGGTTGGAGGGGCACCATTTCGTCCAAGACCATCTAATCCTCCTCCAGGTTCCACACAGTCAGCGCAACAGAAGGCTCCAGCTTACTTACCGGGGAATACAGGTCCGGTAAAGAACAAAGTCCCCATTGACCCGATTCCATACACTTACACTGAGCTGCTACCTCAATTGCTCCAGCAAAACCTACTGCAAAGGTTGCCTTATGCTAATCCCCTTAAACCTCCGCTTCCAGCATGGTATGATGCTAAAGCCCATTGCGATTATCACTCCGGGACCGAGGGGCACGCAACAGAGAATTGTTGAAGGTTGAAGTATGCTGTACAAGAATTAGTGAGGTATGGAAAGCAAAGTTTTGGCAATGTGGCCCAAGTTAATCCTTTGCCGGATCATGGAAAAGCCCAAGCAAATATGGTTGGAATTGGAGAGATCATCAAACAGGAGGTTTCTGAGATAACCACTCCTCTTGATATAGTTTTCAAGGCTCTAGCGAAGGCAGGAATGATCGAAAAGGGGAAGTTTGGAGATGGAGAGTTAGCAGAAGTATGTCCATATCATGGGAGGATACATGGGATCTGTGAGTGCCCAGAGTTCAAAGGAAAAGTGCAAAAGCTGATGGATGAGTATCAAATTGAATTCTGCGTAGAAGGCTAGTCAAGGAAGCAAGCATGACAATTAAGGAGATAGCCAGTTGGTCCCAAGAAATGTGCTAAAGTATGAATGTCGTTTTACTTCAGTAGTAGGGAGATGTAATAACTTTTATCCCGGCACTTATGCCTAAGAGTGTTGGTGAATAGTTCTATGTTGGGCTTTCTTTTACATGCATGTCATCTTACATGTTTTCTTTTTATCATTAGTAGTGAAATAAAGTGCATTTCAGAAGTTTATATATAAGTTTCCATTCTCTCTTCATTTACTCTATTATTATTTGCTATTTTGCTTTTTGTATATATATATATATATATATATTCTGTTATTCATGCCAACTGACAATGAATGCAAAGACGCTCAAAGATGAGCCAGGGTTCAATGATGAAAAATGCTAATAAACCGGACCATGAAGACATTGAGGATCAGGCACTACCCTCAGACCTTTTGAGATTAAAACAGATCCATTCCATAAAGGATCCATAAAGCTGATAAACATTGTACACGAAGGAAGCCACGATATAGGTCATCCTTGCCAGTTGGCAAGATTCTCTTTCAAAAAACTAATTCCCACTCCAAAAAAAAAATGAATGAAAAAAGGAAAAATGATGAATGATGAATGAAGGCACTTGGAATATTAGAGAGTCATGGTTTTCAAAAATGCTTTTTTCAAAAATGTTTTTCAAAAGAGAGTCATGGTTTTCAAAAGTGTTTTTTTTTTCAAAATTTTTTCTTTAAAAGATGTTTTTCAAAAGAGAGTCATGGTTTAAAAAAAAAGGGTTTTTTTTTTCCAAGATGTTTTTCAAAAATAATTTTTTGAAACTCGTTTTTACGAGGAAGCTCTTCAATGAAGATATCCAATCTTGAAGTGATAAATGGCTTTCTTTCATATTCCCTTCACTTGTAGAAAAATATCCATTGCTGACCCCCTTTGAGCCTAATTAATTAATTCTTTTCAATGAACCCTAATCAAGGATCAGCCTCCACACTGCGAGGCAAAAGGTGAAGAAGGATCAGACTCGAAAGAAAAGATTCGAACTCAACGTTGAATGGGGCATCCTAATAGTAATTGAGTCCACTCCATCAAGACGTTCAAATCAAAGGTTAAAAAAAATCAAAATCAAAAGTGGAAGTGAAAGAGAGAGAGAGAAATTAAAAGCATAAGATGGAGCAAAGGACAATTGATACGGTAAGATTCTTCACATGACAAAAATGATCCTTGATTCGAACACCCTTAAATACATTTTGAGCCTTTAAATCCTTTCTTTGGAAACCATAAACCCTAGCCTACGTTACGTGCCTAATAAAAGTCCATCTTTGATCAAGTGAGGATAGCCGAGAAGAGATTCTTCCTCAACAAAAATAGTCCTTTTTGCAAAATGTTTTGGTCAAAACTTTTGAAAAGAGCTTTTGAGTCAATTAGGAGTTTCCAAGTGCAATGAAAAAAAAGGATGAAAAAAATAAAAAATGAGAAAATGAAAAAATGAATGGAAAAGAGCTCTAGGGTGAAAACCCGAAAAAAAAAGGGCAGTCTAGAGCAAGGATGGGAATTCAAGGGGCCACCTCAAAGCTTCGATAAAGAAACAAAATAAAGAAGGGATTGAAAAAGAGGATTGAGGTAAAAAGACAAGGTCAGCTTGCAAGCCTGCGAAGAACAGTTCAAAATGGAACACCACAAACCGTGAAGAACATACTTCAAGAACATCTCTTAAGGTCGAAAGGTTGAGGTTCTGGTCCAGACTGAGTCGGGAATAGCAAAACCAAAACTTGGTTTGAGAATCCTTTGGCACAACACCAAATCATCGTCTGAGTATTCATTGTCATGAGGCGCTATCTTTCTTATATGTGTTCTTCTTGTGTATGTATTATTTATATTCCTCAGTAATAATAATTTCTGAATACTTGCACTTCATTTCATCACTGATCATAAAGAGCGAACATGTATGGAACTGCTCAAATAATATTCAAATTGGGGATAGAAGGAGGCAAGAAATCTTGGGGTAAAAGAATAAAAAAAATCGAAGCAAATGTCAATCAGAAAGAGAATTTGGGGCATAAAGCAAGTGCGTTGGGGCAAACTGAGACAAGATAGGAAGAGAAATAGGCGAAGTAAAACCTATAAAAAGAAGATATCTAGTTTGACAAGTAGCGATTCAGTGGAATATCAAGTGCTTAGGGATTGGACGAAATACATTGGGAACCAGGCGGAACCATGAAAACGATGAACAAAAGAACTTCAAGACATGTCATACATAATTGCATCATCATCCATTTTTGCATTGCATCATGAAACATTTTTGCATCAAAGTATTTCTGAACAAGTATCATCAGGGATTCCCGCAGAGAGGTTTCAACATTCAGAACTCTTCATCAAGACAAGGATTTTGAATGATCTTTAAATACCTTTGGGGCATGTCTTCCAAATTAATTTTCAATTAGCTCCAACTCTTCAATCCTTCAATGCTTCAATTTATATCAAAGTAATCTCTTTCTTCAACTATTCAATGCTTCAAATCTTCTATTATTCAATTCTTCAATACTTCAATTTATTTCTTCAATTCTTCAATTATTTATTGCTTCAATTTTTCAATTACTCAATGCTTCAATTCTTCAATTATTCAATGCTTCAATTTGCTTCAATGACCCAGGGTGGTCTTGCTTCAATTCTTCAATTATTCAATACTTCAATTTACTTCTGATCTTGCTTCAATTTCAATTTCAAATTCAATCCTTCAATGCTTAAATTTCAATTTCAATTCTTCAATTCTTCAATTCTTCAATATCAATTCTTCAATGGTCCAATTTCAATTCAATCCTTCAGTGTTTCAATTTCAATTATTCAATGTTTCAATTTCAATTATTCAGTGCTTCAATTTCAATCCTTCAATGCTTCAATTTCAATTCTTCAAATGTTTCGATTTCAATTCTTCGAATTCAACTTCAATGTTTCAAAGCCTCCTTCAATGTTTCCAAGATGCTCTTTCTTCAATTCCTCAATTTATTTTCAAAATGATCCAGGGCGATCTTTCCTCAAGATTTCAAATTACTCAAGTTTCTTAAACTTCCTCAATAAAACGGGTGTCTACGTCTTTGCGCACTTCCCAACTCTCAGAAGTATACAAACTACTTCTTTGCACACTTTCTGATAGTTAGAAAGCTCGCAAAGAGGGGCAGCTGTAGACACCCATTTTTGGCACTTATCCTTTAAATGTTTCTTAATTAACATTAGGGGACATTTTTGTCATTTTCAAGTTCATTTTAACATTTTAATAAAGTAGTTCATATAGTAAGCATTTTTTTAACTAGTATTTAGTGATCATTATTCATTAGATTTTTTTTTTAAAAAAAAGAGAAAAAAGTTTGTGCATGGCATTTGGGCCACGTTAATTATTTTGTCCATTTCCTCCTTGGGCTTTCTTTTCCTTTTGGGCCTTAACCTTTTAAATGTGTTGCTTTGAGTTGTCATTTCCTTTTTATCTTAGGGCCAGATTACTTAAACCCATTTGAGCTTTAGAGGTCGAAGCCCGATTGAGAAGGAAGAGAAGGAAAGTAAAATTGGTTTTATTCCTTTTAATTCTCTTTACAATTTTACATCAAGCAAAGTTAAAACAAGAACGGTGTCAATGTTATTGCCTAAGCTACATGGCCACGTGGCTTCTTTGCATGGGTTCTTGGTCTCTAATTTTGCCTTCTTCTCTCTAAGCCACCTGTGCAAGCAAAAATTTGCTTAAAAAAAAATAACAAATCAAAACAAAAACCAACAAGGTGAAAAGGTAATTAACAGGAATTTAAGCAGAACTTGACGACCAAGTTTTTGCCAGTTCAAAGTTGGTCTCCAAAGGGAATTCAGTAGGCGAACAGGATAACTTGGAAATCAAAAGAGCTCATCCGAGCCATCAAGACAGAATGCAGAGTTAAAATTTTGCAATCTAATGGCTGGTAAAGTAGGAAAGCATCACAAACAGCAAGGACAATTTACACCAGAAAATGCCACTAGGACACAGGATTTCCACAAGCAAACGCAAGGCAGACACAAGTAGGAAGCAAATCAAATTAAAGCAAAATGCCAAGTCACCATGCAGACTCTTAAGTCAATCAAACCATTTCAGCACAAAAGGACAAGATGCAAGGCCATGTTGGCAACATAGGCCAGATAAAGCAAAGAGCAGTGAGAGTATGTGTGCATTAGCAAACAAGGACAGCCATTAGATCATAATAAATAAGTGCAGCAAAAAGATGGCAAGATCAAAAGGTGGACAACAAATACAAATCAAATGACCTCATCAACTCAATGGGCATGCACACACATGATACCTACATATATGACTTTACCTACTATATATACTTCCATTCTCTAAAACCCTAGGGGAGGAGGCACAGTTTCCAAGACAGAAAACTCTAGCAAGTTAATTTTTACAGAGGATTTTTTCTCTTCTTTTCTATCTTTCGGTTCCTTTCCTAACTCATTCAAGCCTTTAGTTTTTAAATTTTTACCAGTTCACAATAATCAAATACCAAAAAAGATTTCATTTTTCTCTTTAGTGAGTATCAACAGATTCCAAAAAAAAAAACCCTAGCGATTTTCCACCTTTTCATATAGTTTCCAGAAAAACAAAAAAAGATAGTCTTTTCCTTTCTAGTTTTTACAGAAACAAAAAAAGAGGATCTTTACCTTTCCTTTACCTTATTTTTCTTCTTAGATTCCTTCAAGTTCGTGTTTCCTCACCCTTTCTTTAGTCATCTCCTTTCAAAACACAAAAAAAAAAAAAAACCGAAAGATAAAAAAACATGGTTCAAAGTTAGGGGCATCAGATTTTTAAAAAAAACGGTGAAGAGGAAGAGTAAAGTTAGGGGATTACTATACCTTAGAGTAGGCTTCATACCACGGTTGGATTTTCAGATCGGAAAGCTTGAAGTGGGATTCGGTAAGGCCTAGATCTAAGGGGTTCCAGCAAGATTTATACGAGGGTAATACCAGATCTGGAGAGAGTACTGTGAGGCGAGCCTCCTGGTGAAATTTCAGCTCCAACTGTGGTCGAAATCCCCTCCAGCACGGTGGTTCGCGTCGGAGCACGGTGGTCCGGTGGTGGAGACAACGACGGTAGAGAGAGAAGGTGAGAGAAGGTAAAGCTTTAGGTTTTGTTAAATTTCTGTTATAATTTTAGTATTTATACTATGCATTACTCTCGTGATATATTATGTTGTTAAGCGAAATGTCTCTTAGTTGTTCAATTAGGTCATTGTAAATTAGTTCATTCGGTGTCTAAATTTGTTAAAAGATGCGATTGAGTCCCTGATTTTACGTCAATTAAGTCCCTGAAGTGGTATTTTAGTATGAATAAGGAGTACAATTTGTTTTTGAGTGCACATAAAGACATAAGGTCTTTTCCGTGTTCACCTAGGTCCCTGGACATTTACGTTTTAGTTTATTGGATTTGAATTTAATGTAAGTTAGGGTTTAGTTAGTTTTATAAAATAAATAGGTTTTAATTTAATATATATAATTTAGTAACTATCTTTCATTTGTTAGAATTAATTTTGCTTAGGGAATTAAAGATAAAACTAAATAAATTTAGGAATTTATTTGTTTTTGGTAATTAGTTGAAAGTGAAACTTGGACTTTTAGTATAGAATAAAATGATAAAGGAATAGAGAGAAGTTTTTTTTTAGCTTAGATAGTTTAAATATTAAGAAAAATAAATTGGAATTTAGGAATAAAGTATTTAGATATTATTAGCTTAGTAATTTAGAAATTGGGATTGGCTTTTGATAATTAGTAAAATAGAATTTGTGGATATTGAGTAATTGTGGTCTTAGACTTTCTCTTGGGCTTTAGCTATCTTTAGGGCTTTATTGATTTATCTTGGGCTTTGTCATTTATGATTGGACTTTGATGCTTATATTTGGATGGTTTGGGCTTAATACTTAGTTGGTCTTTGGGTTTTGTTATTTCATTACTTGTTTGGGCTTTGGTTATATATGTAGTTGATTTGTTTGTGGGCTTTGTACTTTGGACTTAATTTATTTTTCTTAATATTTAAACTATCTAAGCTAAAAAAAACTTCTATCTAGGCTTTGATGCTTATATTTGGATGATTTTTTTGGGCTTAATTTTTTAATCAATATAGATTTAATTAAATAAATTTAGGACTTAGAAGTTAAGTAGGTTCCATATGCATCCATGTTTATCTTCAATATTTATGTTTCCTTATTGATTATGCCATGCTCATGTGAGAAAAATGAATGGATTCCGATGATGGAATAATCGGTTGGAATGTAGACAACAGTTGTCTGTTTCAACTCGAGTTTCCTAGGCTTTAAACACCTAAAGGGGGTCTTAGCCAATATGAGTGGCGGGTGCCCCGACGGTGTTCCTCGTATAATTACTCGGCAAAATTGAATTTAACCGGAAATCGTGCATCACTTGCATTCATGCATCTAGGGTTTAGATTCAGTAATTTTCAATTAAAGTCCAAAAATAAAAAAAAAGGCAAAAATTTGAAAATGAAATAGAATAAAACCATTTTCTTCAAAATTAAAAAAGAGTTTGTGCTTGAGAATTGTTCTCTTTTAGATTTCCAAGATCAAAAAAATCAAAAAGAAAAATCGAGTCTTTCAAAATTAAATATAAAGGTTTTCAAAAATCCAAAAGAAGTCAAAATTCAAAAAATAAAAATTTTATTCCAAGTTTTCAAAGTATTCAATTTAGGTCTTTTCAAATTGGGAAATTTCCCATCAAGTTTTCAAAGTGTTCAATTTAAGTCTTTTCAAAACATTCAAACATCATTTTTCAAAATAGAGTCGTTTTAATGGTAAGTTTTAAAGAAAATCATCACCATGAGAAGCCCAAAAAGAGAACAAATAATAAACGGGGAAGTCCCCAACATTCCTATTTCAAAATCCAAATCCTATTTTTGCTTGTTTATTTGCTTAATTTCGAACATTAATAAAAGCGTCCAATGGCATGGAAATACTTAAAGATAAAGACAACCAATAATAGAAACCCACAGTTAGTTCTAGACCAGTCAGTGCCGTCTTTTGACGGGCGTCGTGGGGGTGCTAATCCTTCCCCACGCGTACCCGACTCCTGAACCTTTAAGACTCTGGTTAGAGGACCGTTTATTAGGTTTAGTGTTACCTTTGCCAAGCTTAGGTTAATATTAAACTTAATAATCTGATAGGTGGCTAATCACACCTAGGCAAAAAAGATTAGTGGCGACTCCCATAGTATTTTTTCAAATTAAGTCGTTCAGCGGTAGGGTTCGGATCGCCCCGGACCCGGACATTACGATAGGCGCGAGAGCAGCGAGGTAAGAGAAAGATGAGGCTTTCGGGTTAGTAATAGAGAGAAAAGAGAGATAGGGAAGTAGAGACAAGCCGTCGCAGTGGGAAGGCCACGGTGGTTTTGGGCTCGGCATGCGAATCTTGGAGGAAGGCAAAAAGAACGGTAGCAGAGGAGTGGTGCGACTCTAGGGTTTCAAAAGGAGGGTCGGATTGAAGAAGAAGGAAGAAAAAGAAGAGGAAAAAGAAAGGAAAAGAAAAGGAAGGCTAGGGTTTTTCGGCCCAATCCCATTTTCAGCAGGCCCGTTCACTTTGGGTAACAACTTGGGTCTCTTACCTCTTATTTTGTTTGGGTTTAAATTAATTTTATTGTGTTTGGGCTTGTCATTAAGTTTTAAGTTTTTGAGTAGTTTTATTTTAATTTTGATTAGATTAACGATTAAATTCGGACATTAAATTGGTTTAGTTTAGAACTAAAGTAATTTAGGAAATCAAGAAATAAAATGGTAAGCAATTGGCAAAACAGTAATTAGTGATAGTTAGAAATCAATTTAGCTTGGCTAGAGTTAGTAATTAATTAGTATTTTCGTAATTAATTAGAAAAATCATTTGCATCATGCATCATCAAATATCTGTTAATAACTGTTCAGTGAACTCGTGTTTATATCCGAAGATGAGACTCCCCAGAAAGGGACTCTCTAGGTCGAGACCGCTTCATAAATCGCGCTGGAATGCCGGGTCGTGCTTTATGGAGTGGCCCCGGTTGAACACTTGTTTACTTCATAATTAATCATATTGCATTTTCAAATGTCATTTAAGTTTAATAATAACAGGACTAAACATTTATTCCGAAAGTGGAATACCCCTCTATGGGATTTCCTAGGTCGGGACCGTTCGATAAACCGCCTCGGAGACCGGATCAGTGGCCCCGGTTAAATGTTCTGTTCTCTAAATAAATTGACGGTCCATGCATCATTTGCATCATGTTTAACGGACTCGCTTTAATTTGAAATTAAGTTAAGTATGATTCAGTTAATTAATTAAAGAGTAATTCAAAAAATTAAGGAAAGATAAAAATAAAAAAAGGGTAAAGTTTTATTTTCACTTTCCAGAAATATCCTTTCGGTCAAAGGGCCATTTTTTTCTTTTCGCATTTAAGTTTAGTATTTTGTTTTTCCAAAAATACCCTTTCGGTCGAAGGGTCATTTTCATCTTTTCGCATTTAAATTTAGTAGTTTGTTTTTTCCAAAAATACCCTTTCGGTGGAAGGATCATTTTCATCTTTTGCATTTAGGTTTAGTATTTTGTTTTTCCAAAAATACCCTTTCAGTGGAAGGATCATTTTCGTCTTTTGCATTCAGGTTTAGTTTTACTTTCCAAAAATACCCTTCCGGTCGAAAGGTCAGTTTTGTCTTTTTGCATTCAATTTTAGTATTTTCGTTTCCAGAAATACCCTTTCGGTCGAAGGGTCAGTTTCGTCTTTTGGCATTTAGGTTTAGTTTTATTTTCCAAAAATACCCTTCCGGTCGAAGGGTCAGTTTCATCAGGTTGTTGCATTTAAGTCTAGTCTTTCTTTCCAAAGAATACCCTTTCTGATACGAATCTAGTTGGGTTATATTCAAATCCACCTTTGAATAGCCACCAAAGTCGATTTGAAACACCAAGACTTCTAGACTTGTAGAATTCGATAAACCTAACCTAGTCTTCTTCTTCGTTCGTCGACCTTAAGCTCTCAATTAGACATGCAATTGAACACTTAAGATCACAAGATTCACAAACAATTAAGCAATCACAACCTAATTGTTTGCTAGGACTCTACAAGATTGAAGAACCCTAAGTTTGCTCAAACTAGAACAAAGAAGCTAAGATAATCAATTTAGGAAAAATAATCCTCAACTTTATTAATCAACTCAACTTATGTTTACAAGAGGGGGATGGTCCCTTTATATAGTAGTAGGGGACGCATAACCCTTCTCCTAAAGCTAAAAGGAAAACGTTACATAAAGGAAGGATCAAGGAAATTACCTACTCCTTGTCCTACTAGGAAAAGTAAATACATAACTTAATTAGGCAAGGATTAGACTTAGTCAAACAAGACCCAACCCAATGTCTTCTAGACTACATAATTAACTAATCTAAGATAGAATAAAGGCCCATTAGGCCGAACAACACAATGCTAAAGACCTAAGGACCATCGATGGAAATCATGGTGCACACCATGGAATCGCATGGAATAATCCTTGGCGTATGGTTTTCAAAACGGTCCAATGGATCTTCAATGTTCTTCAATTCTTCAAGATGAGATCTTACAAAGCCTTCTAAAGCATCCTTAAACCTTTTAGCCCGTGCCCTTGTCATTGGTCCGGATGGAATGGCTAAAGGATCGCATGGCTGGTTGTGCATGGGCATGGCCGGTGTGGCTAGACATGTGCGATCGGCATGGCCGGGTCATGTAGCCAGTGTGGCCGGTCAAGTGCTTGGCCATGTGCGATGGTGGCATCTCCATGCTCCTCCAAGCTTCCTTTTAAACCGGGATCAACCATAACAGCTTCTTGAATATCCGAGACATCTCCATTAGCTCCATTGTGCTCTTCAAGACCATGATAAGCCCTTAGCGCATCACTTTCGGTGAAAGGGTCAATGCTGTCATTCTTGCCTATAAGTTTAGTTTTGTCTTCAAAAAATGCCCCTTCGGTGAAAGGGTCAGTTTCTTCATTTTCGCATTTCAGTTTACTCTTAATTTCCAAAAAATGCACTTTCGGTCAAAAGGTCAAACTTCTCATATTTTCATATTTAAGGGGAATAAAAGGTTTTAAGATTTAAGAAAACATAAAATGATTAAGATTAAGCATTTAGGATTAAAAGCAACCAATTTAGGATTTTCCTTAGATTAGTGTTAGACTTTCAGTACCGTCATATCGACGGGCGTTGTGGGGGTGCTAATCCTTCCCCACACGTAACCGACTCCCGGACTTAGGTTTTGGTTTGTAGACCGTTGTTTTAGACTTAGTGTGCCTGTCGTCAAGCACATGGTCCATTAGGTCTAATAATTAGTAGGTGGCTAATCACACTTAGGCAAAAAAGATTAGTGGCGACTCCTTTAGGCCAGGCTTAGTAGTCTTTCCTAAGTCGTTCAGCGGTAGGGTTCGGACCCCGGACTCGTACGTTGCGACAGCTTGGCGACTCCACTGGGGACTTAGGTTAAAGAGTCAGGCTGAGTTTGAGTCTAGCATTAATTAAGGAAATTCATAATTGGTTGCATTTTGTTTCTTTATGCTTAATCGTTTTGTTTAATGTTTGCATATATTTATTTTATTGTGCCTAATCATCTTCATGTCTCATATGTGGGGTTATTAGCATGTTTAGCATTGGTCGGGTAGCTTTAGGGTAAAGGTAAATTTTGTTCCTTCCACACACTCACTTTGCATTGCATAACATAAGCCCCAGACCCGGGCTCTACCTTTTAGTTGCGGGGGGTAAAGTAGCAAGCTCTCGAGGGGCATTCTTATCCCCGAGGGTTGTGCCAAACACTTCCACTTAGATTGAACCCGTCTCGTTTGGAGCCTGTAACAGGGTTAGAGATTGGGGTCCTTATTAGCCTAAAGATGGCATACAGTTTGGACAATCTAGGAACCTTTTAGGGTGTCCGAAACCTAACCCAGCATAAAAGAGAGCGAATCCAGCCTAGCTAGTATCAAACCCGTGAGGTTGAGTCTAGTCACGTGAAGGAACAACTCTTACCTTTATCTCATTAATACTGCAAATGGTAGACCGTAGAGCGGGTAATGGCTTTATCCGCGTTAGGTAGACTTCCTGCCCCAAGGGCATTTTCGTCCTTTTATTTTTCGGAAAATAAAAAGTTTTGTTAATCAGGAATAAAGGGGCAAAACTTTGCCTTAAATTTATGGTATCTTTTTTCAGTTACTGACCAGTCCTTGTCTCTTCTCTTTTGTATTTCGTTTTCATGGTTGCATTCGTATAACCCGTCTGTTTTGCAAGTTTAATCTTTAGAAATCATGACATCATTGTGCATTCTTATGCATTCATGTCTCCACATTGACCTCGCATATCCATACATTTGTTCATCAGCATAGTTTGCCATGACATGCATCTTCTCCATGCATCCATTTCCACATAAAGTTTTAAATGTCATCACATGTCATTTGCAGTTCCATGCACATTTCTGATTAGTCAAGTTATCATGATATTCATTTGTATATGTTCATGCATCGATCATACATTATCCATTCATATGTATATGTCATGCATCCATCACGTATTATACATTCCGCCGTATATATGATCATGCATAGATCAATCATATGTTATCCGTTCATTTGTACATACATCCGTCATGCATCATTCTCATCATTTGTAAATAGATACATTTCGTGCATATAGATAACACATTTCTTGTAGATATTACTTGTTTTCTATTTGCTCTCTTGGAGTCTAACATCATCAGGAAAGTATGGGTGACTCTTTGGAAGCATCTAGTGTGGCATTTGAGGCTTAATCAGAAAGTAGGGTCAATAAAATTTGCTCCTCAAGTACTTTGAAAGAAGCCAGAACGTGCCAGTGAAGTCGCTCTCGCTCAAACAGTTGGCAAGTCAGTAGAAGACTCCGGGATTTCAAAGTGAAAAAGTTGAAGAGAACATCAGAAGGGACA
Organism: Corchorus capsularis; assembly: GCA_001974805.1. Taxonomy (NCBI): domain Eukaryota; kingdom Viridiplantae; phylum Streptophyta; class Magnoliopsida; order Malvales; family Malvaceae; genus Corchorus; species Corchorus capsularis. The sequence goes on from AWWV01016401.1 coordinate 148,768, forward strand.
CCTTGAGTAGTTTTTTGAGTGATAGAGGGTCACACGGCTCTAAATCTGTCACAAAGGGGCAACGGAAGCCCACAAAAGGGGGAATTTCTGAAACTCCGAAGCATATCTTACACATGCATGACATCAACATAGCATTTTGGTTTAAATTCTTGTATTTTGAATTCTCAGCATGTAGGATTGCCTTATGTTGGTAATTGTTAGAGTTATTAAACTTTCATTGCAAAAAGAATTGACTTGAGAAAACAAAGTTCATTTGTGTAATAATAATAATAATAAAATTTGCTGAATCAAGTAATCACCACTTAGAGACAGTTCTCAAAAGTGCCCAGCAAGGGGCAAAAATGTTCGTCTAGGCGATGACCAAAGAAATGAGGAGGTTTTCAATGATAAAACAAGAAAAATAATTTTCAATAAAAGTTACGAATAAACGAAAGGTATCCCAATTTTTTGACAACACTTTGCCTAACCCCAATTTTCCTTGATACCTAAAGAGCCCATTCTATTTCGTGGAATCAAATTGAACCAAAATTACAGATTCCCATCAACATGTGCTGAAACCTCTTCATGCCACAGAGGAAATCACTTAAAAGGCTAAATTCAAATCACTTTTAAGCCTTGAGAAGACAAATTGGTTCAGAGATCAAATAAGTCAATATAAGTAAAACCTTTTCAAACCACTTCAATTGTTGAGACACCTTTATCATCCTTGTGATCAGTGGAGGGGAAATATTCAGTAACAATTTAATGCTCATGTTCATCAATAAGGAGGTCAGACGAGAGAATGAGGCAGAAGACATCAATCATAAAGTTCCCATCAGAAAGAAAAAAGAAGAAGGAAAAAACGGAAAGAATAAAAAGAAAAAAGAGAACAAGGGTCAACATCATCTGCTTGCACAGGTTTTCAAGACTATCAAAATAAGAAACGGTTTTCAAAAATTGTTTTTAAGAAAAAGGTTTTCAAAAATGAGTTTTCAAAAAGGTTTTACGTTTTTAAAGGTCGCCTTTCAACAAAATATCCAGATCTGAAATGATAAATGGCCTTCTTTCTTATTCCTTCACTTATAGAAAATTATCCATTGCTGTCCCCTTTGAGCCTTATGGATTTTCTTTCGAATCAACCCTGATCAAGGATCACCCTCCACACTGGAGGTAATGAAGAAGTAGAGCCTGTTTTGTATTGGGGAAAGGATACCCAAGCACACTAATAGGGATAGTATACCTTTTCGGTAGCTAGTCCAATCCAACCAGCTAGCCTGCAAGAGAGATAAAAGGAAAGAAGAAGAGTGTCATGGATTGGAAAAAGATGTCCAAACATGTCAATAAGGATAATGTGAATAAAAGAGAGTAAAAAGAAGAAGAACTTGTTAGGAAAAGGTAGCGGAATCAATGGAGAAAATGTAGTACATGCAATGGTAAAATGCTATCTGCGATCATCAAAGACTCCATTGCAATAATAACATATGCCAAAAAGGAAATAAAAGCAAATGAAAATCAAGGGCACAGAAGCAGCAGTCAGCCATAAGTTTCATTTTCAAGAGGAAAACAAAAATGAATAAGCAGAGTCCCAAAAGTATAAGCGGTTGCTCAAGCAAGTAAGGGAATTCATAGTGTGACTCATGTTAAAGAAAAAGCAGAAATCACAGTTTAAAAATAGGACATCCTTCGCATTCAACGCAAAGAAAAAAAA